>JAUJYS010005254.1:0-11209 GCA_033995665.1 Melogona broelemanni
CTAACTCCAAGGGGTCCAAACTTTTCCTGACTTTCAATGACTAAAATCTCAATTTTTTTGGGGGGGGCAGTCGGGTATGTTTATTTGGGGCGGGTAGGCGAAAATTTCCGCCCATCCGTAATGGATCTCCGCCCCTGCACCTTCCTTCATCATTGATCATTTGACTTACGGTATAAGTCCACTTCGGGGCTGTTGTAGGCACAATTTGGTAGAGTGTAGGCGTCCAATTAAAAATATTTAATTGGACGCCTACACTCTACACCTTTTAATCTTCTTGGCTCTCCAAAACGAATCTGGCGGATACCATCACCGCCAATCCCGGATCAGGTTAACCTGTAGCCGGGCATCCGGCAACCAGCCACACCACGCGCCGTGTGACATTACTTTGCCATTTAGGATCTCTCTCGTCCCGCTCTTCTTTTCTTTCCTGCTCAACCCGTCCTCGGTTGATCCGCAGCGGCCGCCCACCGACGTCATTGGGCCAATCCAAAAATAATGCCCACAATATCTTTAAAATAATTAATCTTAATGCACCAAGCCTGATTTTTTAAAGGTGATTAATGCATCTTTTCGCTACAAAATTTTATTTTTTCTCGTAATCTCCATCCATTTTAACGGTCGTGAGCCACCTTAGAACGAGTCCATGTTTGCCATCACGGTTAACAGCAGCCACTGTTTAACAGCAGTGCTCGAGTGATAATAGGTTTATAATCTGAAAAACTATGTTTCATGAACTTCCATTCCTCAAGTAAACTTACAAACTCTATTCGTGGCACAAGAATTTAAGATGATCAATCTATAATCGCTCAAGCGCTGCTGCTAGACAGTGTCTCCAACTGGTAGGGTCTAGATTTTGACCGCATACATGGTTTCGTTTCGAGATGGCACATGACCATTTAACTGGACGCAGATTACAGGAAAAAAAATATAATTTTGTAAGGGAATGATGCATTAATCACCTGTAAAGAAAACCAGACTCGTTGGATAAAGATTAACTATTTTATTTTTTAATAGAAACAGTGCCAAAGTATGCCAAGTCGGGTGTTAGGCTAAATAGAAATAACTGATTTTATTTTGCCAGTTGTTTGACTAGAAACAATGTGTTTCTGGAAAAAATGTGTTTCGAGAAAATAGGTGTTTCTAGTCGAACAACTCGCAAAATCAAATCAATCATTTCTATTTTATTTTTTAAATTGCGGGGCATTATTTTTCGAGTGGCTCAAGTACATCAAGAGACACACAAGTGGTTCGCTCCCTTCCCTCCCCACGCCCAAAATGCCAGCCAATTCCCTTTATGTCTTCCGCGACTCGTACGTCTCTCTCCGCGGCACCGAACACAGCGACGGGGACACAAAAGGATTCGGGCGGGATAGACAATAGCGGTCTTACAATAATAGAGACTCTGTCTCGGGCCAAATCGGATTTTCAACATGTGAATATCTGAAAAAAAAAAAAGAGGAAGAAAGAAAAAAATAACAGTTGTTTTTGATCCGAGAGGTGGCATTAAAATATCACCATTTTTTTGTGTCGACTATGGCCAGTGTCGGGTTCGTCCCTTTTTAAAAATGGATCTCGTTCCATTTTCCCGATCCTCCTACAAAAAAAAAGGAACCCGTTCCAGTTCCAGTTACTAAAGATAATTATTTTCATTATTTTATTCAAAGTTTTTAAAAATAGACGTGACAGAAATGCAGGGAGGGCATGGGGGAACGGGAGATGTGTGAATCATTGTTGGAGAAAATTAAATGGTAGGTCTACATTTCACTAGTTTCTCAGGTTGCAGCATTATGAGTTTTAATTATTTTCTTATTGGCTATCGCGCTAGGAGAAAATTAAATGTGTTTCTCCGAAATCATTCACTAAAGTAATTGAAAGGAACCTGATCATTCCTAGTGTCTTTTCAAAAGGAACAAGTAATTTTTCCGTTCCTTCAATTTGAAAATAACATTACGAGGAAATTGCTTTGCTCAATTCTATTCAAGGTGTTCACAATTTTTTTCAAATCCAAGTTAAATTTCATTCAGAGGGGCTACTTTAAAAAGTAACGTAATGTATAAGTAATAGTTTTGTATTTCTCCACATATTTTGTAAATATTTATTTATTTGTTCTGGAAGATTCTTTGATACGGCATGTTCTAGATAACTAAAGTACGGCTAAAATAAAAAATTAAAAAAATTGCGGGAGCACGCCGAGAAAATGTCGAATAAATAACAAACTTTCATTTATTTTAAATGCCCAATATCAAGGCAAACATATTTATATGTTACAGTTATAAGGCCATTATATTCATCAGTTACTATATATTACTTATATAGTTACTATATACATTATTTACATCAGTTTACGGATATAACTGCAGCTGGTGAATATGGTTGCTTACTATCGGGAATATAAAATAAATAAAAGTTGGTTTTTTGTTCATTTATTTATTCTCTCCTTTAGACGATTATCCCCGATTTTCCCTGGCCAAAAGTCATTCCCCTTACTTTTCAGTAGTAGCCTTGTTTTATATGTCACCATCAACAGGTATTGTTGTTTGTTACCTTTCCCCTATTTCCCAAAAAAACACAAATGCAAATTTTATTACCAAAGGAGAGGGGAAGAGGAGATCGTGGAGACACAAGGCAAGAGGTAGACAACATCAACCGCTGAAACCAAAAAAGAAATATCAATTTAAATTCATCTCCGAGCTATACACGGGTATTTACGAATTTGCATATGATTTTTGTGACATACCACCCTTCCAACTTTCCTCCCTTCACCCTCCCCCAACTCTCTTTCCACCAATACTTTCTCCTTCTCCCTTTAGTTTTCCTCAACCTCCACTTTCAAATTTGTCGAATGCAATTTTAAGTTTTAATGCGCCAACCACTTGTTCCTTACCTTTTTTATGTTTTTTCCCCGCTCGCTCGGAATTTTCCATTTACGGGCGAACGAAAGTATAAGCACCACAACTCACCTCATCAATAGCAGCGCTCCTAGCGGAAGAAGTGGCGTCTACGAATTTCACTTTCGTTTAAAAAGCGTAGCATTTTTAGAGGTCTGCGAAGATGAATAAAATACATTCGGTCTCATTCAGGGAAATCCACATCTATCATGTATCATATTTGGTTTTTCATACTGTTGTATGGTCTCAAATGTCCCAAAAAGGGGGCGTGGACATTTGCATGCCTTGACAGACACCTCTTGTGTTGCTCCATTCAGGAGTTCCTTTTTGATCAAGTTGCTCTAAATCTGAATTCCTTACCAGCCAGCTCCTCATTCGAATTCCACAATGCAGTTTACCGCTACTGGATTTTGTATATTTGGTAGTTGCTTTTGGATGCTGGTTGGTTTTGAATAAAGAATGTTTTTTGCCATGTCCTTCTGCCTCATTTTCTATTTACCTATCTTACCCCCGCCATTGGCCCCCTAAAAGGGGCTGCTTGCGGGTATATATTGTAATTGTAATACTGTCCCGGACCCTGAAGTAGTAGACCTAATACCTGAGGTCAAGTGGCAGGTTACCTTTTGCCTCCAGGAAAATCGGCTTGCTACAATTTTTTATTTTTTCTTATTTTTAAATCACAGTAGTGCTAATCACTACAGGATTACTGCACCCTAGTGTCTAGATCGTAATTGCAATCTGAGATCGTAATTGCAATCTGAGATTGTAAAAGTGCAATATGAGATTGTAAATGTGCAATCTGAGATCGTAATTGCAATCTGTGATTGTAAAAGTGCAATCTGGGATCGTAATTGCAATTCGGTCCAGCACTTCTTCAAACGCATCCCCCAACTGTCCTATAGACGGCGCCAGCTCTAAAACGCGCAGGCAAGCAACAGCACAAAACCGCAAGCCATAACGGGACAGCAATCTAAGCAAACAGGTACGCTGTATACAAAGGCATTTTTCAAATTACGCAGATCTAGCCCGAGTTTATGCATATTTTATGATGACTGTAAATGCCATTACATTTTTGCCAGAAGAAGATATATACACATTTATTTTTTTCCCGTAGTCGTCGTCGTCGTTCTAGTCTTCTCTGGTTGGCCTGCCCCCCCCTCCCCCCGAGCGCATTATGTTTAATACAATAGACAAACAGCAGTCTACTTTTCTATTCCCCCGATTCCATCGCTTTCGTTTCCTCGCCTATTATAGGCATGCTCGGGGTTAGCCTGGGTACACAACGTCGCATTTCCCCCCGCGGTTTTTTTTTAGAGACGAGGGTCAATCTAAAAGTACGACCGCATGGTACACTCCTTTATATTAAGACAGAGTTTCCACCATCTTGTGGACACAAAATCCTGAATGCGCATATAGGTCGGTCGCCGTATTTCAGCGGTAGAGCGCCGTATGTTTGGCGAACCAGGGTTCAATTCCCAGGCTCGTGGTTTCGTTATTTGATCCCGAAGTAGTGGTGAAAATGTGCCACTCTATAAATGTTCTTTCTAGGCGATTAGGTGGGTACAGAATCCCCTGTGGTGTTATTCACTGCAGTGAATAAAAAAAATACATGCAACTGTCCGTTGCCTGCGAAAGAGCTGCCTGTCCTCGACAAGCTTAAGCGCTTGTTTTCATATTAAATAGGGTTTCCGCCATTTTGTGTGCACAAAAAATTGTAAGCGCAAAATCTTATAAGCGCAGCAGCGCACACCGTCCCATGTGTGTATGACGGCAATTGAAAACAAAGTATTATCAAAATGTTTGCGGAATTTTATTTTATCTTATAAACTTTTTCTAATTTAAAATGGTTAATTTGTAGTGGGGTCTCTTTTTTATTTTATTCACTGTATATATTTTTAATTGAAGGTTTCGCAGAAGTGCATTCGCACACTGCATAATTTGTCATGATATATCCATAAATTAAAGTGTATAAAGAACTTGTCAAATATCAACACTTTTATTTTGTTCATTTCGCTGACTTTTCCAACTTATAAACGACTTTACCCTGACCTATATTAATTTCAATTGACTGTCCAGCTGGGCATGATATTGCGAAAAAAATATTGAGAGCCAATTGTGTTTCGATTTAATAAAAATTTCAACTTGTTAGTTTCTACGTGTCAGGCTCAATTCAGGCCGATGTAAAATATGATGTTTCAATAAAAACACATTGACGTCTGCTTTGTTGTGTTACACAAACTGTTCAGTGTTCTAACCAGTAAATAAGTCAATCAAAAAACAAAACAATAGATGTATTCATCTGCGCACGCAATAGACAAAAATAATTCAAAAGTTCGAATCCATTTAGCGACACCGCAAGCGTCCCTGAATCGCATTATAAACCGGCTTTGTAACCAAGTGTGAACGGAACCACCAATTTTAATCGTCACAGGTTAAACATCTATTCTTTCCGTCTTACAAGATCACGAGAATGAATGGTCTCGGGGCAAATTTTCTTTGGAGCGGTCTGGGTCTGTTATTAATTGTGGTTCTGGTAAGTTAATACTTATAATAGCAAAGATAATACCATTGGAAATACTTAGATAAAGTCGTAGTTGTCGTATTGAACACTATTTTCCTGACTTTTCCAATGACCAAGAACCCTGTTGAAATTATTGAATACATAGTTGGAGATGAGATAGTAACTGATATATTAGGTACGTCCGTTTCTGGAATAATTTTTAAAGAAATAACCACTTGAGGGATTTATATGAAACATGACGAATACGAATCACTGCCATTTTTTAAACTTTTTCCATTTTTTTTTAATAAAACAGCTGTGGCTCACCCATCCTACAGCACTAATTTGGTTGAACCAGACTAGTTTCTACCATAGGTTTTCATTTATTCGATGCTCTCAATGGTAATCTTTGAGGAAAACATTTTTATTGCATTTATCTTAAAATTACATTTATCTCAACAAATACAGTATTAAATGTGATTTTTATACCGTGAGCTTCGAATGCGAGTGTTATTATTTTTTGAAAGAAATATTTTAATGGTTAGAAGTGCATTATACTGTATAATGCTTAATTATTAATAATTTAAATGTTCTGCAAAGAGGAAAAGGATCGACCGTTTCAGTTTCTAAAAAGGAGAGATACCGTTCCGGGAGTCCCTTCTTTGCAAAAAGATCCTAGGTTCTTAGTTCCTCAGAAAGGAACTAGTTCCTAAGGACGAAACTTCACCGTCACGTTCCTACAAAACAGATGACATTCTGTTGGTGACTTGCCCCAAAATAAACGTCATACAGACAATAAAAATATTCCTACTAACTAACCTGTTGATCCTTGCATTTCAGGTATCTAGCCTGCCCAAGGAACATGATACGGGACGGCGAGAAGGAGAAATCGCCTTGGACCTCCTAAAAAGATTTGTCCTTTCGCCTTTCAACCACGATTGGTTCCCGGACAATAAGTCGAATCACGAGGCCAACAAGGCTGCAGTCCTCGCACCACATGAACTGACTGTGGACAATCTTCCACCGGCCAGCGCTACGGCTGGTGGCAAACCTCAATTCAAAAGCCTTCTGCCTGAGCCTGATGTAAAGGTAATGTCACCAAGTTTTGTCAACTCCTTGATAAAATCATTGTTGGGTTCGTTCCTTTTGAACAGGAACCCGTTCCAAATCTCGTTCCTCCTGTAACAAAATAAACTAATTCCCGTTATTTAAAAAATTTAAAAGTAGCCTTACCGTTCCTAGTTCCTTTTTCAAAAGAAACCTGGAATTTCTCTGTTTCTTTTCCGTTCCTTTGATTAAACATATTTAAAAAATAAAGATAGAGAATTTCACGGTCATGATGACGCCAAATGAACATTTGCGGGAACCGATTATATATGAGGACATATGAGAACATATGAAGATTTGTGCACACAGGTCAAAAATATTTAGCATTTTATGTTTGATGCTTCAAAAAATTTCCGGAAATACTATTCTCGTAGAAAATTGAACGTTATTGGGAAAGGAACCCTGTACACCGATAAAGAACCTCAGTTCCAGTTCCTCAAAAAAGAAACTAAACCGTTCCTTCTTAGGAAAAGGCGCCAATGCGTCCCAAAGTTCCTCAAAAAGATAACGAGCTCCATCCTAAGAACGAAGCTTTTTCGTTCCGTTCCTAACCAACACGGGATAAAGGTGTATTGGTATTCTTCCTAAACTGGTTATTTGCAGTGTTGGGTAGGAAGGATGAGAGATCGTCTCATTCCAAGGAAGTGGAAACGTTGGAACGTCCTCGTTCCGGTTTCGAGAAAGGAACGTTTGGAACATCTTCGGGTTTTTTTTTCCATAGGAACGATGAACGGAAACGTGGCTGTTTTTTTCAAAAGGAACGTACCCGAAACTGATCATTTGACCTCCCCCCCCGCCATCAACCAGTCTAGGGCTGCTGGAGAACTAAGATTTTAATTGTAATTGCAATGCTTGTTCTCTACAACTGACCACAGGACCACACAGCAGCGAACCCGACGTCTTCGTGGTCATTTAACCCAGAAGCGCTTTATTCCAAGGTGCGGGGTTGGTTACCATGGTAGAGCAACACTTCGTGAAGCTGGTGGCACTGATTATTGTTATGGCTACGCTGCTTGGCTTCCATCAGCGTGACAATTTGCACCTTCCTGTCCTTCATAAGGGGCAGTGTCGTCAAGAGACCTTTTCACAAGCAAGTCTAGCCGAAAGATCAAGTGTTTATCCTTGTTAGAACCTTTTTTTATTTCACTTGACATGAACCTCGATTTTGTCTGTTTGGGGTTTTTTTTCAACTTCTTTGTGGCTCGCCTTCGCCAACTTTCACACGTTCTAGAGCGCTGAAATTTAGTGCGCAACTCATTCTCATAGAATATTTTGATCTATCAAATTTGAAGAAAATTTTATATGTTTTTGAAAACTCTCAAAAATAATGTATGCCCATGTCGATGTATAAATAAAAGGTTTATCCAAAAAACGCTACATTTGCTTGTTTTATGTAGCAGTCTGTAGTAGTCTTTAGTGCATTACTGAGTTTTTTGTCAAGAAAACTTAGGGGCTACTGCTCCCTGATGTCACCAGATGTCAGGGGATTCAGGGACGGGGTCCGGAGACGACACGAGGTGTAACAATAAATGCATTACTGTAGCAGTCTTAATCACCTGACTCTACAATGTGTTTATTTCTTTTCAATTAAATATTTGGCACAAACTAATGTAATCATGTAAGCTGTATTTCCAATGGTGCTAAACATAGTGTTGAGAAAGTATTTCAATAAATAAAATTAAAAAAATATTCGCAATAATATCCAGACATATGGTGATATATTTTATGTAAAATGCAATTCACGCAATACCGCAAATAAATAATTTCGACAAGCAATGCCGAAGGTCTCGGAACTGTTTGTTTGGTAACAATATAGATGCTTTATTTTTTTTTTCTATCTAAAGGCATTCGCTGAGATTGAAATGACAAACGAATATTTCCTGAAAAATCTTAGAAGCTTCCTTTTTCTAAATACAGAAACTAAGATTTTGGAGAGAGAGAGGAGAGAGAAGGAGAGAGTTAGGTACAGGAACAATTCACTCAAGCAAATTTCCGCGACTTTAAGAGGATTTTTGCAGCACTCACGATTTACGCAATTGGGTACGGGCCAAAAACTTGAACAGCTGCCAAGTATGGAATTACGGAAGATTTTTCTCCGATCGAACGGCCAAAGAATAAGCAGTCTCACAGAAAAGAAAAAATACTTTTCCAAAGTCGGCAACCTGAAGCTTTCAGTGACGATTGCCAAAATAGTTACATAACGTGTATACTAGTATATCAGAGGGCGAACTATTTTACGTTCCTTTTGCTTTGCATGGACAACCTTATTTTCAAGCGTCAGTAGAAAAGGAACTTCTTCCGTTGCGTTCCTAGGAACGGACTCCCTTCCTCAATAAAATATTTCCAACTCAATAATTTTCATTGAACTATTTCCAAAGTTACATTGGACATAGCAAGTGGGTCGCGTTACACCACACCGAAACCACTGCTGCATTCAGACACGCAAATTGGTCGATATTGAATTTCTTAACGCTGCGCGCCCAAACAGAATTGATTTCTCTGTTTATTTTTACTTTATTTTTTTCTTTTCAAAATGGAGTCATAAAAAATGATCATGTAGTGTGTGAGGGTAAAAAAGAAAGGGGGGAAGGGGGCAGTGTTGAACAAGTTCCTTTCAAAGTCAAAATTGTCCCGGTTCAACGAACTCTGTTTTTATATTTTAAGTTCCTTTCAGTTCTACTTCACGTTCCTTCTAAGAAAATTGGAACCAGTACAGTTCCAGTTCCATTTCCAAAATAATGAACAGATAACTCATTTTCCGTTCCTATACGATTGAAATATCTATAATATCAAATTATTCGACAACGATTTACATATATTAATTTCCCCTACGTCCTTATATTTATGTCAACAACAACAAAAAAAAACAATAACAAAAATACAATAACAAAAACAAAAAAATAGCTAGGTAATTGTGCGATCATCGTAGTTCAGTAGTAGAGCAACCGCCAGTGCAAAAAACAAAACCGTTCCGTGCGTTCCATAATAAAAAAGCACCACCAAGACTTTACCAGCGTTCCTCGAAAAAACGTACCCGTTCCTAGGACCAGAACAGTTCCGTTCCTTCCCAACACTGGTGTGAGGGGGGGGAGGGAATCGTCGCGATAGCAAAATTGCAGATATCACAGCGCGCGCGTTTTTTGTCGCCAGGCAAAAAAAATCCTCCCTTCGCTCACACGGTGCCATTAAAGATAAGCTTCCGTTCCCCCAGATAAGTTTTCCACCATTGCTCTCCCCGATAAAGAACCTTTGAAAAATACGAATACGCCAAACAGTGAAATATTTATATGCCTCGCATTTATATATACTGTACATACACATTTCCACCCCCACCCCCTCCTTCCCCGTTTATTCGAGAAGTCAGTGAAAAACGCTGAAGTCGGCAGTAGGCCTTCAAGGTTCAGTTCGGGGACTGCGAGACAGTTTGCATATATTCTTTGCCAAAGAGATACGACCCCTCCCCCTCCATCATTTTCGTGAAAGCCAAGGAGTTATAAATGCTAGTGAACCGAGTAAGATATTTTTTTCCGATCACTGTACTGAAGACCGCTACAGGAGAGTTTCTGTATCCCTCGTATCGATATGGCAATATGTGAGGGGCACGTTTTCACTAGTACCCCGGGTTCGAATGAACAAAAGCCCGAGCCGGGAATCGCAGCCAGTTATAGTACCGATTAGTCGGCTAGTCTCGATTTCTCTGATTTTTTGGGTAATTAATTTGTTTAGCCACAGTGCCATCCGTAGTTTTTTTTATTTGAAACTTTGGTTTTGATTTCCTCGTATAATGAGAATATTTTGAATAAAAAATAAAAAATAACTAATGTATAGCTGAACCGTGCGATGTAGAGATGCGGGAACAATTGTCAATAGAGTTAGGAACATAAAAAATGTGGTTCCACCAATTCAAATTGAATGGCATGCTCTATTGGGTAGTCCCACCATGAGAAATGGATTTTAGTTTCTACCTCTTTCACGTCTATTGCATTACAACAAGAAATGGGTATATATCAGATAGAAGTCAATGATTGGAAGTCAATGGGGCCGAACAACAGTTGGATAAAGATGGAGTAGAAAAATGGACAACCGGCGAGTTCAGCGATTTTATATTCGCAGTTTACAGACGCATCTACTGTCCCTTTGAGTCAATGCCACCAATAATAAGCCTGGTGGGGGTCTCTTTAGCCTTTGGTCAGCTATTTTTGCCGGATATGAGCAAAAACTGTCAAAGGAACGAAACCAGAAGAGATGAAGGCATAGCAAGACCTGGAGTCATAGTTCAATTTGCAAATAGAGGTACCAAGGTTCACATTTAAAGTCAAGTTTCCCTGACTATTTTTCATCTCATTATCTTTCTTCATGATATTTTTTTATAAGTGTCCATAAAACCTTTATGGAAAAAATAAAACCACAAATATAGTAATGCATCGTAATCGACCAGTTTGTCAGGGGAAAAAACATAGATAGTATTCCAGTGTTTCCCAAACTTTTTGACTCGAGGAGCCCTTTTTAGAACCAAATTCAAGGAAAAAAGATTGATAGCGGAGCGACATTTAATACGTTATTTGTTATACGTATACTTTATAATACCAAATTAATAATAAAATGAATACACATTCTACTGAGCGGGTAGTCCCGAGTTCGATTCCAGGCGCAGGCTTTCGTTTATTCGATCCTGTGGTACTGGCGTCACCCCTGAGCTTCCATTAGGGAGTCC
>JAUJYS010005255.1:0-11209 GCA_033995665.1 Melogona broelemanni
CAGATAACAGAAGTGATTCTCACCACACTGTCGACAAATCTCTATATGTCCGTGTCGCGGTTGTCTATTTAATACCCACTTTTGAAGTGTAGTGCGACAGAAACAACAAATACTAAGCAATAATACAGTAAAGCCAGAATACAAGCAGACCTGAATTGGCATCCAGAGCATTCCTAAATATCCAAATCGAAAGCGCTATCAAAGATAAGTCGATGGTGTAACCTATTTTCTTCTTCAGTCATATGCATAGGTTGACATATATAACACCTATGGTTACACAAAATATCATTCGCTATCTTAGTACACAACCTATAGATAACTGTAGACAAAATTATCCAAATAACAAGGAAAACAGTCCCAATGCAATCAATGAGCATTTCTGGGAGTTAATCAGTACTCCCAAATCCTTGTTCACCACGTTGTGTAGGATAGAGATGAGTTACTTCATGTACCTCAACCTTCTCGTATTTCTCACAAATCAGTTGAGCGATGCGATCTCCACACCTTACAGTAAAAGGTCGATCGCTGAGATTAAAGAGAAGAACTCCTACATTACCTCTATAATCACTATCGATTACTCCAGCCCCCACATGAATACCACTGTGAATGGCAAGACCAGATCTAGGCGCAATACGACCATAAGTTCCTTCGGGAACATGTATCGCCAAGTCAGTATTTATTACGTCTCGACCAAACGATGGAATAGTTATCGACTGTGCACTATACAAATCTAATCCAGCAGCTTCACTGGACCCACGAGTAAATAAAGTAGCAAATGAAGATAATTTCCTAACACGTAAAATAGAACGTCCTCCTTCAGCCATAGAGACTATCTAGCTAGATCATAGGTGATTGGATGAACAAAGCCACCGTTTGTCCTCGAACAATAGGAACAGGCTGCGACGTAAGATTATAAACCACTAAACCCAAGTTTTTACCAGCCTGACAAGGAACATGCACATAACCAGTTACTAAGAACAGAAACCTAGTATTATCGGGGTAATTAACACACAGACCACTCAAATTAGAGGGTAAAGTTATGTCCAAGTCAGTAATAATGATGGAGGTAACATTTGGTTGTAAAACAATATTATGGGCAGCTTTTATCGCATAACCCGATGTTTGTACAGAAATGACCTCCAGAAAATATGCTTGAGGCGTCAATGAAACAACCTGAAACCGATAATCTACGTCGTCTAAGCGATAATCCACGTCTTCTATAGATGCACTAAATGAATTTGACCCACTAGAAAGTGAATCCATGTATTGATTCAAATGCTAACCTGTTCATTAAAATAGTCAAGATAAGCGTACGTCAATACATCCACCCCGTGCTTATCAACAGTAGAAGCTGTGATATCTTCTTCAGGTAAACTATCCGTTTCATAAACGGTTGGTGTGAAGATTCGACTAGCAATCAATCGAGCAATCGTTTGTCCTCTTCGAATTTGAACGAGGAACCGAGTAATGTTCTGAAGAACTATGCTGTAATTGTTATACGCTTCTTCTGGAACAACGCCACCTTGTATGGCTAAGAACCGTAATTCACTAATACCTCCGTACGGAGTAACAATGGCTTTCAAACCAGGACCAAATTCAATAGACCAATCGGTCAAGCAATAATCTCGTTCCAATGGGCGCAAATCAATATCGTGGGCAGCACGAATATTAAAAATGGTTTGGGAGCGCTTCACACGGCTCAACTGGTAAAGCCCGAACAGATAATTTCCGAAAAAGTATGTCCGGAACTGGACCTACTGCCATCTGCCACTAATTATTCGGAAAACAGACGAAATGCGCAATTATTTCGCCACGACACACCGTATAAGGAAAAGAAGTGATATTCCTTAACCCTACAGAAATAGTTTCCCTAACTCCGCTAGCAATTGTGGCATTTCCAATTACGCGATACGGTCGCTGAAAATGTGCAGGTTGATCCGCGATAACCGCAGTGAAACCCGTTGGTACAGTTATGATCACGTTTGTTACACAAATAGCATACCCAAATGGAGCAATCTCAACATTATAGGCACTAGTTAAACCGTAACACAATGTATGCAAAGAATGCAACGGATAAAATCTAGATTGATCCGGAACAGAACGAATGGTTACAGACCTTTCATTATCAGTTTCCATATCATTCTTGTCCTTCATAAACTTAAACTTCAATTTCCAACAACATTTTCGAAACGAGAGAGAAATAAGAGAGAATAGAATATTTTCGTTATACGAAGGGTTGTCACTACTTTTCGCTAAAACGAATTTTATCGTTAATTCTTATCGTAAAGCAGAACACATCCAATATTTATAATTGGCAATGGGTGAGGACCAGCCGGCCTGAATTAATTTGAGTTAACCAACGTCCAAACTAGTGAACAACAATAAAACTAAAAATAATTGGTCATAAACTTTTTAATAGAACGGGTTTCAAATTCATGGAAACATGTATTGAAACCACAAGGCTACTTGTGCTAACAACATCGACAGAAATGATCACTCGTCAACAAGACAAAGAGATCTCAGCAGACTATACGAGTACCTAGTATTCAATTTTTTTTTTTTTTTTTTTTTTTTTAATTTTTAATTCTTCAAACCGAATAGCGAATTAGAAGACATAGCAAGTAGTATATGCCCTTATCAAAACGAATTTCATGAATTTTCAATTTTCAGTCATCAAATGTGCGTAGCACACGTAGGCAAGTCTTCTCCACACAAAATAGGAAAAGAAAACCCGTCACAGCAACAAATCAAATTAAATTTTCTTCCCGTACAACGCAAGATACCAACGGAGAGAATTCGGTGACCGTTAATCGTTGAAGGCTTTTGCTTTACAAGCGATCGCCATTTCTTGGGTAAAACTTATTTGCCCAATAGAATGAAATTACGGGGAAAATCCAGTAAAAACCTAAGCAATTAAATGCATTCGCCAAACTAAAGCAATAGATAATAATCTCCAAAATTATAAAAGCATTGATTGAGTGTTCAACACTATTAAATAATTTGTTCGGAACCATGGAAAATATTTTTCTTGTAATAACGTATTTTAATAAAACAAGTCATGTGAATCGCTTATAGTTTCAACAAACGGACACTCTTACACTTCAATATAATTACGTGGCTCCACACAATAAATACAATATCAAACAGCAAGCAATGGCGAAGAACCCAACACATGAGGCAATTAGAGGGACAAAAAGCGTGATACTACGTCGTTAACTGCCAACCCTTTTATCATTTATGCGGCAGTAAAAATGAATGTGTGCCTGGACAAAACTGAGTCACTGGACCGTTTGTTCGACAGCGGTTGCGTTAGCTTTTACGCGCAGAATTTTGTTGCGGTTTTTCGACACATAAAATTTCCCAATAAAAATAAAAATTTTAATGTCCTAGGTAATTCAAGGACATCCCACCGCTGCCACCATTTGTAGCCGCCGGACTACTAAAACCATTTATTGACCGTTAAACACTTAAACACATTTGACTGTAATCTTAACTCTCATTAATGTTTAGGGCTCGGAAGCGTCCGGCGTAAGGTTCTTTTGTAAGGTTAACGTTTGGTAGCGCAACAGTCCCGACTCATAAAACATGCACACTCGTATCTTAGGATTGCTTGGTTAATATACTTTTATTTTGACCGTAAACCTGACATACAATAGCTAAACGACACTGGCCCACTCTCATAATGTGTTTTTCAATAATGTATAAGTTCTACATAGATTAATAGACAAAATGGCACTTACATTCATTCTTTTTGTTGTTGACACGACACGGCTTTTGCTCAGGCGACACTCGGGATTCGTTATAGGTGGCTGGTGTGGAAATGGCTCACTTCGGCAACGCAGCTATCTTATCCTTATTTATATCCCGTTCACTAATAATCCAAAATTCTGTTGCTTTCTCCGTCTCCGCCCGAAACGCACGCTCACGGCCTCACGGGGCCCACCACACGGCACGCACGACGCTGGCATCCGAGGTTCGGTTTTGACCGCTCACTGTTGGTCACTAACAATCCTTGGTGCGCTGCACTTTTCGTTGCGACTGATAGAATTTCCCGCTCGTTATACTGACTGTCGTGGATTCGTTAGGCGAATCAAAAAACTGTGATAATGATTCCCGCTACGGAGGGTTTTTATATGATTCTAGCGATACCCGGGGATTGTTATCATCCCCCGTCCAGGGTCGGCTCGAGCTTATCTGAAATGACCGGGGCTCCTAATGGCCAAAATTGTTATTGTCAATAATTCTCCGTTGCGCGTTATTATTTTAGGGTGGTTAATTTGGTTGCTAGGCTATTTGATTACATAGCACGCGTTTCCCTGACCATTCCACCTCAGTCCCCAACCGTTCTACCCCGGTCCCCGAGTGTCCCTTAACGAGGGGTTTGCGTTTACATAGACCCCATGCTAAACAGTACAACACCACGTTCATTAAATGCGAAACATCCCTGTGCAAGTTTTCGCGACCTAAGCTACAAGCTGTAAATCAACACATCTTTATGAGCATTCCATCTGGTCATTCGTGGTTAGCAAACAATGTCTTTTTAACTCAGATCTCTATGGGAAATCCCATATACCACCGTGAACGTCCCGCTTAACCCATTTTGCCCGAATATTGTTTATGCACGTGTTCCACCACCCCGCCCGTCGGTCCGGAGCTCGCTGGAGCTAACGAGGCCACTGCTGCACCGCCTCCCACGCAAAAGAGTGTGCAACGGCAATGCTGCAAAGCATCGTCCACCCCCTCACACCCATCTTGCAGGATCCTGCAAGCGAGGTGCGATGTGTGCAAGCATCCCCGGTACCGCAGAGCGATGTGTTGGATTGTATTTTATAATGCTTTCTTAGGTTGGGCGTCGGAACGACGGACCCAACATTACCCCCATGCCAAACCAAATCGTGATGCTTGAAGAGACAGCACGATTTGTTCTGACAACGACCAGATGGGAAACTCATCAACATGGTCACGACGCAAAACTGCACAATAAGAAGTGTTGGAAAATATCTATATATATCAGTGCAATAATATGTGAATAACTACGAGAATTGAATTGGAGACACTACAAGATAATAATAATAATACCATATAATATGACCCGGTTACAGTTATACGCGAATACCGAGTACCCCAAAAGTTGATTTGTAAGAGCGTTTTGATATCCCCTTTTGAAGAACATTACAATACAATTGAAGGAATCAACCAGATATATTTCCAAATAATTAACCCATACATAACCGTTATAATATAGGAGAATATGCATGTAGTATAGCAATATGCTGACTAAATAACTATGTGTGACTAATGTATGCTACGAGAGAAGAATATAATAACTGTAGCCATAGGTATAGCTCACACATGAATCATATGTGACAATTGGTCTTAAGATACTAATGTGAATACAATATTGAATAATACACTGGTATAGGGAAAGGAAGGGAAAAAGGAGAGGAAACCACCACGGAGCTAATATGACTAGATACGAAGTTGTTTGGGTTTGCGTTGTGCAAACATGGTTTTGTCCTGGAGCTGTTGCTCTTTTAAATTATTAATTTTTAATTTAAGAGATTCAGTTTTAGTTAGCGGAGCAAGTAAAGTTTGCTCCTTTAAAGAGCCAGGTAGCCAACCTGCTCTGCGCCACCTGCGCATGTCACGTCGAGAAAAGTTTTCTTTAAAATCACTCACAGTATTCCCACGCAAACATTTAAGGGCTAATAATTCCCTAACCAATCGAGCGGTTGATTTTCTCGGATAACGTCGCGAAACGATCGAGTACGGCATGATTAATGCCGTACGCCGTGAAACATACATGTACTTCCAAACTGGATCGTCTGGGAAATGATAAGGTGCCCAGCGACCAACATCAAGAAAATCATCTGCAGGTAAATCCCATTCAACAATACTTATGAGGGCATCCCAAGCCTCGTGTAATAACTGTCGATGGTCACTTGGTTGACAATCAAGACCCAAAATGTTGGAAGCATAAATTAGTCGGTTATCCCTACCCATGGGAAGGCCGGACCTGTCGAGCATACCCGGTGCCCAAGGCGGCAAAAGAAAGTTTCCCTGTACACGGGCTGGGTCACCATTTGGATTAGGTAGTTCATCATCAGCGACACCATCGTCGAATGTATAGCGCGCATGGACGCTCAAATCGTTAATCAGGGCATGGTCAGGTGCAAGATCCTCACTAGGCACTGGTGACACAGGCGGGTGAAACATTTCTGTAGCGTAAAAGGTGTTATTTATTTTGAATGTTTATTGTCTACCTTGTTGAAAAACAATCGATGGTGGGTAGATGACAAGCGGTAACGACATCAGGGATACCCATTCATTGATCATAGAGTGGATCTCCTTGTTTGCCATAGGCGCTCAGCACAAGGAAAAGATGGTTAAGACGATGTTGAAACGGACGTGGCAGCAGGGAAAACGACAATCGTCCGACGTAAAGTCAATGGGTGAGTGTGGTGGCACAGGAGTGACGGTGAAGTTGCGGAGGATGGCATGCTCCAGGGGTTGAGTAGCTCCGGGTGAATGTGGGTGGTAGTAAGGTACATCAGGGCAGGCGAGGACTGGTCTCCATATGCACGAGTGGTGTGCCAACAGGTGTGTAGAAACCGTCCGTTAAACTTGCCAAACTCTGGTGGGTGTGTGTGTGATTCGGGACAGGGATGGGATGAAAAATAAAAACAATACAGACATTAGTCATAGGAATCATAAACATGTGGATACGGTACACGAGAGCATAGTTTATTAGAACTGTAGGAGATGTGGGCCACCTGTCTAGTCAGACCTACTCATGATGGCTCTGACATGCCCAAGGTTGGTGAGGTATGGGTTGCCCATACATCTCTCCAAGGCTATATGTGAACGCAGCTCGCATGATGCGATGTTGCTCCCTGGCAACAAGGATATCTGCGTTAACACTGTCATACTGGTGACCATAGTCACCCAGCTCAAAAATGGCTACGCCAACCAAACGGTGGCTGCCATCGGGGGAACGCAGCAGACCGCGCCCCAAGGGCGGGTAATCGCGCACTCCGTACATAGCCGGTAGTGGCCAAAAGGTTATGTTAGAGGGACCATGGGGGTGAGAGTCATCGTAGGATGGTGGAGGGCCCTCTACTCCATTTGGGATTGGTGGAGTGTAAACAGGTGGAACCGGTTCATTAAATGAGGGTGTTTGCGGGCGAGCAGGCCCTGCGTCAGCGAACTGACCCTCCACAGCTTGGGAACGGGCTGCCCTTTCGTCCTGGGCCATTTGTCCGATCACACCTGGAGTGTGCGGCATTCTTAAAGGCGAAAGGGGTTGAGATTGTGAAGGGACTCCCCTTGATGCTGCAAACCGCTGTTGCGCCAGTCGCAGCAGTGCAAATCCTCGACCTCGTCCTCGCGAGGGAATGCGCTGTGGTGCTGCCTCTGGAGTTGGTTGTCTGGTCACTTGCTCCAGTTCGGGTGATGACATCACCACGTCCTCCTGCGGTTGGTGAGACCCGGAGGTTTCTGTATTTTGCGGGGCAGGTGGAAGGTTGTCCTCCGAGGGCAAGGGCGTCACAATGTCAATGACCTCTTGTTCGTCATCATCAGAAGCATCATCGGTGAAGACCGAGTCATCCTCTGACGAAACAGCAATCTCATGAGCATTCAGGGAACCAGCGGGGTAAGCAATTCCCTGGGGAAGAAACAAAATACTAGTGATAATATGGGGTCTCGCTTGTCACAATAACAGGATGATGACAAGGTTGAATATGGTACACAATACATTGAAATACACAATACTAATACACAATTACATCTGGCCAATTGTGTGCTGAAAAATAATTACAAAACACAATATACGAGGTCAAATACACATCGGTTCCACAATAATGGTACAGAATATTGGACGATTGATGTACCTGGAGGCGGTCTTGCTGATCAACGACCCATTGTTGAGTACGCTCTTTGGTATTTTCCTCCATTTCGATACACCTCCAAAATATATGCGTTAGAATTTTAGCCTTTTTGGGTGAGTACGGAACGTCACTCACATCAGTAGTACTTGATGATTCGTCCATTGTCTCCTGTAATTATACAAATAAAGCAATAATTCATGGGGACAAAGGCAATTACACATCAGCCCTGTTGTCATGTTCATCCGGGGTCGGTTCAATATAAACTTCCTCTCTTGAAAGAACGTATCGCACAGTACCCTTCCGAAACAGAGAGTTCCTCTTTTTAGCCCGAGGAAGTTCCACTTGACCAACAGGCGGATCTCCCTCACTGACATTGTCATTGTTCACAGCCAATGGTTCCATATATAGGGGGTTTGCTGCAGACAAGGGAGTCAGATAATGAGAGGATTTGATCCCGTCTCGGTTAGTGGAAGAAGTGAGTTTAGGTTTAGAAACTGGATTCATTTCTGGTGGTTGATACGGTTCAGGTACGTCTGGCGGATCAATTCCAAATTTCCGCAGTGCTACGGCACGACTTTTCCTGCGTATCCAACCACTAAATGATGGAAAACATTTCCACACTATAACGACGATCAAAATAACTGATAAACAAATATTCCAGGTCCAATCAGCGAATCCTGGAAGATCGTACGAGTCTTCCGTATTCCATTCATCTAGACGTTCTTTTATTTTAGTGAGTGGAACCATGTCCAACTGCATGTTCAATGGTTCAACCTTGAGGCGTCCCCCTTGGCTGAGTAATTTCCCATAATCAGTTAATACACTAGTTTCCGCATCATTTAACAAGACATACGATTCAAGAGGAATTAAACGAGGTCCTCCTCCTCTAATTGGGATGGGTCTCCCCTGAAAATGCGAGGGTAACAAAATATTACCACATTGTGCAACACAAGTTGAAGGAATATTAATAGTTCCTGTGCCTTCTAAGATAGGCATAATTTTGAGAGTTTGAGTGCTATTACAAATTAAGCGCATTGATAAGGGTACAGGCGTACTGTACACCCACAAACCATCAGTGTTTACCCGATAAAACAAAGGTTGAGGGTTTCTGATTATCTGTTTTCGACAGGTACTATCAATTTGTTCCGGTCTTCCCGTGAAAACATTAAATAAACATGATTCGCGTCTGACCATAGTAATGACGGGGCAGATCCTCAAGGACGTACCACGACATTCAAGTAAGTCAGCTTCATGCAACAACATGTGAAACTCCCTATCTGGCGTGATTGCAAGATAGTTAGCTTCTGGAAGTATAGTCATGGAATAGTTTGTTCCTTTGACTAATTCTGGAGTTTGTAAAACTCGATGCAACAGAAAGTAACTGTGGGGTGTTTTCAATAGTAGTTGAACAAAAACTTGAAATGTTCCATTAGTTACTGTGGGAGTAGCGGTCAACCATGCATAATATGCCGGCATTGCTTCAAATTGTAATTTGGAAAATAATTCAATTCCCTTGGGTAAATGTTCTCGAATTTGAAGTAAAATTTGGTATAGCTCGTAAGGTTCAATGAAAAAGGTGTTAACTCGTCCATCAACCAAAAGAGCTATGGCTTCCCGAAATCTAGTCCATTCTTCTGAAACTTCAAGGTATGCCATCTCCAGAGCTCTTATGGCAACCATGAATACTTCTGTAGCTAAAAGTACAGATGTTCGTTCAGAAATAATGTCACTAGCAATAGCCAATTTATTTATTGCTGCTCTATTTTCTAGCAGTCTCACCAAAGTGGTGTTAATGTAAGTGGCTTGATCTTTGACTAAATGTATTGTACCTGAGCGAAATTGTCGCTCTCTTTCGATTTTCTTGTTTAAGAGCCGAATATCATTTGAATCTGGAGTTCCAAATAAGAATTTCAAAATGGTTCCTCCAAAGTTAATTAACCCTCTTCTACGACGTGAACCTTCCATGATTCCAGCCATAGAATTGTGAATTTCATTTTTAAGTTTTTCAACTAGTCTTCTTAGTACTGCACCCTCTTGTCCAAGATAAATAAGAAGTTGCATTTGCGAATCAAATTCTCCCGAAGGGTAAGCTGAAACTATTTTACGTTTATGTTCCCAATCATTAGCTGTCATTGGGTTAGGATCAAGATTTCGTTTACTTCTCAAAATACGGTCAGTTACTGAGAAATCAAATTTTGGTTTATTTGTGGTGGTAGTTACGGGTGGTTCATTTACTTTACTACCCACAACTGGTTTACCAGGGTTTAAATATGACCTTTGAGTAAGTTTCTGTAATTTTGCATCAAGTTTATAAAGTTCACTTAAGAGACTCGAGACACGCAAATGAAAAGGTCGAAGAGGGACATCAAAGGAAATAGTCCAACTAGTTCCCGAAATCAAAAAGTCTCCCTCGCGAAGGAATGACAATCCTCCACGAGTGACTCGTGGTGGTTCACCTGACAGCATCTCTTGTCCTTGTCCATTGTAAAGAGTAAGACCGAAGATTAGGAACGTGAAGATCATCTGGAATATAAATAAAAGAAACATGTCCACATCCTTCATTCAGGTGTGGCATTAACCATCAATAGGGTCAATTCACTAGTGTACCCTTTAACATCTTACAATTATCCAACTTATACAATTCTTGGGCGTAATCTCGCCATAACATTTGGATCACGAACGCGGATCTCTCTTCGTCTTTGTTTGCGCATAGGCATCTCGTGCCCCATAATCCTGGTATCTGGCGTTACTTTATTCGCCAATGAAGATTCAATATCTTCCTGCCTGGCCTGGGCAGTATTATCCACAACTATATTAACAACTTTGTGCGCATTATTCACTGGTACATCTAAACCTGATGACCTATTTTCCACTTTATTATCAACCAATTTATTTTCAAAAATTCCATTTTCAACAACTTTATTTCCAACCCCTGCAGTGGGTATCCGCTTATAACTCTGCGGTTTTCCATGAATCACATTTTCCCGTAATGAAACCAACTTTAACCGATTCACATGAACTCTTTGAATGTGTCCTTTCACATTCTGTATTTCATAATTCACAGGGCTCGTTTGTTTGGTCACCACATATGGACCATCCCATTTACTGGAAAGCTTCTTCGCTAATCCCTTTTTAAATTGCATTATTTTCAGCATAACGTTATCACCAACTTTAATTTTAGGCTCCTGACAGCCTTTATCATAGCCTTTCTTGGCTTTCTGAAAACTTAAGTCTAGTCTTTTGCTAGCTTCCTCATATGCTCGTCGTAACCTAATACGAGCTTCCTCATCGTACCGTTCATCCACATTGTAGGGCACACG
>JAUJYS010005256.1:0-11208 GCA_033995665.1 Melogona broelemanni
CCCTTCCCTGCCCCTCACATATCTCCAAAGAGACACGAGGGTGCAGTAATCCTGTAGTGAACTAGGCGCTACGGTGATTTAAAAAAAAAATAATAATAATAAAATTGCCATGCAGTAAGCCACACGGCACTTCAAGGAGAGTTTAGAGGTTCGAACTACCTGAAATGTGACAATGCGCCGTCCTTCACGGTACATGCTCTAACTAGTGAAACAGATGCCGGCGTATATACCAGAGGATTTCCCAGTGGGGCTGTTATTGGGATATAGCCCAGAAGAAACGGCCGTGTGCATGGTTGCAAATCGATTTTCATTCCCGAATTACGCTCGTTTAGTGGTTTGCGGGAGCAAGGTCAAGGCGACGCATCACTTCGAGGTCGAGTGTCGTGGCTGCTGTCTCGTGATTGGCTGTGGGGAATTGACCAATAGCACGAGATGGATAGACACGAAATGATGAAACGCGCCAATACTATTTCGCTGGACAAGTGCTCATATGTGGTCAGCCGCATTTGTACCTTTTTATCAGTTTCATTTCAGATAAACGGTCTATTGGTTCGATCATAATGACATTACATCAAACATTCAACACTTGTGGACACACGACTCTCTTCAAATGTGCAATGACCGATCGATTTGGAACAGAAAATAGCCCAAACATTCGCTACAATGAGCGAAAATGTTGAAGTACCGTTTCCTTTTTGGTGAACGTGCTTCAGCAGTTAAAGCAGAGTGTTTGGTTCGTTCTTTTTAAAAAAGAACCAGTTCCCGTTACAAATTCCTTAAAAAGAGCCAGTTCCTTAATAAAGGGAACCATGTCTCGTTCCAGTTCATAAAAAAAAGGAACTAGTTCCCGTTCCAATCCCTACAGAAATTAAAAGCAACCTAAGCGTTCCTAAGGTCCTCAAAAAAGGAACTAATCCCTAGGAACGGAACTTTACCGTTCCGACCCTACGCAACTGTTGAAGAGTCATATGTAAAAAGAAAAAGGAACGATGACGTTCCAACGTTCCTCAGAAAAGGAACGAAATCCTTGGAACGAGACGTTCCCTTGCCGTTCCTACCCAACACTGAATAGAACACAAGTGTAAGATAGTCACTTATAACTTATTGATAGTTCCACAAAACACCACACGCATGGTGTATCATCCACACTGTCAGGCGCGGGTGTTACCCAGGAACATCCGGCATGTAAGCGGAATATCCATAAAATAAAGAAAATTTGTTATTTCAGAACTCAGATAAACAATCAAGATGAAATGACACTGCTTGAATAAATAATTATGTCAATTGATAAACAATTAAAAACGGAAAAGCCAGACGTAACTAATTCATCAACTAATAACAATTTCGGCACATGCATTCCAATATGTAAACACAGCTAAAACGAGTTTACTAAAATCCGATCGCGATATCTCAGAACGCGACGGATAAACCTAATTTCAATTCAACAGTTCCACCACTGCATAATTAATAGCCTCATGTATGATAAGCGCTGAAACTGACAACCACTTCGGTAAACACGAACCTATATGCAAAACTCCCCTACATATACAAAATCACAAAATTAATAATTAACCAGAAATTTAATCTGCTTTGTATGTATATACAAGAGTAGTCACCGCCAGTCCGACTGCGACAACAGACGCATGTGACGTTCCGTTTGGTTCGGTTGACGCGCCCCGTCAACAGCTGGCGCCACCTGGTGAGCGATGTCAGCGCCAGTCAGCGGACATCCCCCGACACCCACTGCGAGCCACGAGTAACGGGTCGGGGGTTGCCAAGCGCGTCAACGTCGTTTAATACGATTTCAACGAAGCGTTTAATTGAGAATGTAATATGAATTAATGCGTATACTAGAACACGCGATGCACTATACTATATGGTCATAGACCCGAGTGGGACTAACTGGGCTTACATCGCATAGCCTCCAGAGACCCATAAATGAATGACGTTTTGTCGAACAAATCTCAATTAAAACGCTAGGAGCGCTGGCAACACTAAATACTAATGTTTAGTTTCTTCCTTTTGAAAAGCAACCGGTTCCTGTTCCCGTTCCTCCGATGAAAAAAGAAACTAATTCCGGTTACAATTCCTACAGAAATAAAAGGAACCTAGGCGTTTCAAAGTTCCTCAAAATAAGATCACAGGCTTAGCAGACGAACGCGCTAACCACTATGCCACATGGCACCTTTAAGATCGTTTTTGATACTATGGGGGTGTCAGGAGGACATACGACACACAGTCGATATAGAGAGCCGGGTCTTCCGCGAAACGATATACTCGTACACAGAGACATAATTAATATATGGCCAAGGCGAATACGCTTAAAGCCGGGGCTTTCAATTACGGTCTAATTACGCCAGGCGGCGGGCCAACAAAGTGGAAACATTAAGAGCATCAGCACAGCACAGATCACTATGGAATTGCATTGAGTCAATGTTTCCTGGTGGAAAAACCGGAGAGGTTAGGGGTTGTTGCGACGCGCGTGGGTTTTGCAAGCACTCGTCCAGCGATTGTCTTTACGGACGACCGAACACCAACCCGATCTCAATTAACCCTCCCCTAATTATTATCAATCCCCCCCCCCCCCACCACCCCCACATCTCGGGTATGTCTTCTTTCCCTTCCCGCCCCCTTTCGTTTCCATGCAAGGAAGGTTGGTTGCAAAATGGTTGGAAGCGCGAAAACGTTTAAGCAGCGATCAACATGCGTCCAATGTCAGAAGTTACCAGGTTAGCCAAAATTAGAGTGAGCCGATCAGTGGTTCTCGAACTTTGGATGAGCGACTGAAAGGATTCCGGAAATTCAATTATACTTAAAGAACAGTTAGGTAAGCCGTGGCATTGGCCAGATAAAACAAAAACGAATTAAAAAATGGCCACCGTGCAAATTGGCAACTTTCAGTTGTTTAAAACCAAGATGTACCGTATAACGCACAGCTTAAGGCATGGAAATACTACTCAGTGATCGCGAGTTCAATTCTAGATCGATACATCCCGATTTATTAGGGCGAGAAAAATTCGTACACGCGTCTTTCTTCGGAATGGAATTGAGGCCACGGGACCCGCGCTTTTGCCGAGATTGTTTTTATCATGCTTTGCGACGTGAAAAATGGCAAGCTTCTTGACCAGTCCAAAGAAAAAAAAATCACGAACAAGAGCTACTTTTCAAGACGGCCAAAATGCTCTTTGAACTGCATCGTATGTTTTGATTTTATTTTTTTTTCTTCAAATTCAACTCGTGTGATTACCACAACAGGAGTTTTAATGTCCCTACTCAGCACATCAACAGTATTTTCTTTGGCACAATTTCACCAATAGCATGGGATCGAATAAACAAAAGCACGGGCCGGGAATCGAACTCAAGAACATCACGTTCCGAGCTCTAACTTCCAGCGCATCAGTCTGTCTCGCCACCAACTGAGCAGTGACAAGTGATGCAGAATACGGGGGCCCGGGCTAGGAAGAGTTACACGTGGTAGGACAACAAACTCCCTAACTCCCTTCATGATAGAAACCCACCCTAAAACCTCATCGTTTGTGGCTCGCTAGACTGAATTCGCATTCATATTTTAAGCGTCTGTTGTCTCCCGTGTACAGTCTATCTTGTTTAATGCACGTGCAGTGCCGACTTTTTATCTGGTTCGCAGGTGGGCAACTGGGAATTGGCGACAAATAGCCTGCAAGCGACACGTGTCCGAATCCAGTGGCGTAGCGCTGAATAATGCAAAGCAAGCACTGTATCCTGCCTGGATACAGGCTAGAAAGAAATTATTTAACCAAGTTTATAATTTCTTCTTGTCCAAGAATTCACTTTCTACACAATAAGTTTCGTTTCTTAAAAGGTTATCGACACAATGTAGAAACATGGAATCTTCAAATTTATTGAGTCTTCTGGAGTGCAACTGCAATTGCAATTACAACATGTATAATTTCAGGCATGAAAGAAATGGGCGCATTGCTTTATTGTAAGAAAAGAAATGTAGATAAAAGCGACTGCATGCATGACTTAAGATTTTAATATTTTTTACTATTTTTTTTTTTGCCCAAGCCTGTAGTAGTATTTATCTTTTTAATTATATGCTTTGCTTCAGAGTAACTTATTAAGTCATTTGATACATGATGTGCTTCAGTGCGGCAAATTCATGGTCACCACTAGAACGCGAAATGGGCTAAATCATCAATGTAAAAAACATATAGGAACGCAACAGATTCTCTGGCATACTACAAGAGGGCGTCATGGACCATTCAGTAACCACACGCCACTGTGTCCACGCACTAAAATTCAGGCGCGCGTTTATGAATTGAACGGATGTCCTGAAAAATAAATGTGGTGACTAACGCAGCAACTAAACGGCCCACGCGGGAGACCGGCGCCATCGATCGGCCGAGTAATTGTCAAATGGCGCTCAAATTTACCAAGGATTGATGATATCTACTAATCCAGGCAGCGACCAAGGAAAGATAGGGATAGAGGGGACGGGGGCTGGGTGGAAAGGTGACTTAATAAACCAGAGTTAGCGCTACAAGAGCTAGGCGACCAACAGCAAATGTGAACCAACAGTAAGAGTAAAATTAAGGCTATTCAGTCAGAACAGATGAATCAAGCGAATATGTCTTCCAAAGCAAACCTCGTGATCCATTGTTTCGCTAATATAGCTGATAAACTTGTAATGTAAAGGGCCCATGTTCGATTCTTAATTTGGGTGTAATTTTTGATCGAGTTTAGAGTGGATTATAGTGGGCGAATTAATTGATTCAGTTTAAATGTATTTTTAAAAAAATTGAACGTGGTAAGAGGTCAATTTCCGACAGCAGTATTGCTATTTTTGCCAGATATGACGTCATAGTTTTCCTTCGAAATGGAAGTAAAGTTATGGTGGCTGTTATCTGGTACAGTTTAAAAATCTCAACTTGAGCATGAACAGAAAATGTTTTAAAGTGGTAGGAGCCGTGTGATTTAACTAGCGGAGATTAAAATAAATTCCTTGACCAAAAGGATCGATGAAAACGGCAACATTCGGATGAAATTTAGTTTTTAATTAGAAACATCACGAAACTTATAACACATATTTATATTACATTGGTATTGTTTATTGATACTAGGCTACATACTTATAGTAAATTGTTTCTATCTCCATCTTATGAAATATGTATTATAAGTTTCGTGATGTTTTTAATTAAAAACAAAATTTCATCCGAATGTTGCCGTTTTCATTGATCCTTTTGGTCAAGGAATTTTACTTCAAAATCCGTTAAGCATGAATCATTCAATCTCTTCAAAGGACACTAAAAACATTGGTAAGTCATTGTAGCAGTTCAGAAAAAAATAGTGGGGCTCACTTAACTATCCTGGAATAATGCGTAGGAATGAATGCCACTGGAATACATCAGATGTGAAATAATTCAAGTTCAACTTTTACACAATCCTAATTCTTCCATTTTTCGCTTAAAAACAAAATTATCGTTTTTTAGCATGCTCAACTTGTAAATCTGGTGGCAATTAATTTCAACATCAACCCACGGCCACGATCAGCTTCATAGACGCAATGCAGTAATCAAAAGGTCGGAGCTGGCGCCACCTAGGGTGTATTCCCGAATGGGCGTGGACCCTCCCCCCTCCCCACACTCCAGGCGACTGGAGCCCAGAGTGGAGAGCGAGAGACTTTTGTTGTAATCCCAAAACTCCGACAATGCCTCTTGTAATGCGTGTTCGTGTGTGGCCCGGGACCGGAGGGGTGGCACACTTCCAAATTTGAACGCATCCTCGGTGAAGTGTACCTGTACGCATCATGCCACGGAATCTGCAAAATGGGGATTTGCAGACGCATGGTTGGAGAAAGGGGAACGGGGGGTTGGGGGGTTGGGGGAGAAAGTAAAATACGTGAGCAGCCTGTTTTTTTAACCCCGTCCTCCCAAGACCTTAGTGATCGAGAAAACTAGATTCCGGCGCGCTAGAAATTAGTGTTGGGTAGGAACGGAACGGAAAAGTTCCATTCCTAGGAACTGATTCCTTTTTTTGAGGAATTTAGGAACGCCTGGGTTATATTATTTCTGTAGGAATTTGAAGGGAAACAGACACTTTTTGCCACCTGAGGAACGGGAATGGGAACTGGAACCGGTTCCTTTTGAAAAGGAGCGAACGTAACTACAGGAACTGCATATGACGTCGATTATTGTGCGTGTGCACCTACCATAAACACGTCACGTAATATCCCCTCTTAAGCGCCATCTATCGAATATGTCTGATAACAGATTATTTTAAATTACCTGTAGTCAAATAAACAGTAATAAAGGATTCACAATGGGCTTTAGCTTCATCATTGCTCAGGAAACAAGCTATATAACTTCAGAAAAAGTACAAACTTGTTTACAAACATGGTGATTAGATTATGATTAATCTGTGAGAAAACCAACGCATGTTGCGAATTATTTAGTAACCAAGGATATTACTGTATTCAGCAAATAAAAACTATTTTCGGAGTTAGAACATAGGTACAGAAAAACCTATTCTCACTTGTGCCACCGAAAGCTGGCCAACACGGGTGACGCAAATTTTTTCACAAGCATTTTTTGCAGCATAAAAGGCATACTGTTGTCCAATAGTTCGAGTACATGTGAATAGACTTCACTCACTAATATATACCGATCACAATGGGGACGTCTCTCATTCATTCTCTTGCGCCATCAGCATCAGCAACAACTGCCGCCAAGATTAACGCGCAGCCTTCTGTGTCGCGTTAAATTTAGTCAACTTTATTCCTAGTCCAGGGAACGCATGACTGTCCCCGCATTATACACATCTAACATCTCCATCTATCTCTGGCCCCGGACGAGATTTTTTTTCGTCTTCCCATCTGGTTTCAGTCCGACTCTCCTGTACTCCCGAGGAACAAGACGCGAAGCCACGTTCTTTTAATATCACCCGACATAAAGCTAGAGAGGGCAACATATAGGAGGACCTAGATTGGGATATCTACAGTAGTTATGTCACGTGGATTTTGTTTGGTAATGGCATGGGGCATATTATAATAAAATTATTTTTAAATGCTGGTGAATTCATATCGAAAATTAAAAATCATATTTGTTATATTTGACATATGGTTATATAAATGACGATCTGTACACGTATGATGCTTCCAAAAATTGTTACCACGAGCAAAACAATATTCTAGAAAATAAGTTATTATACTTTATTGTTAAAGATATGCGAGCTTAAATTTTATTTTTTAATTGAATAATGGTAATTTATACCACTTTCAAAACGGTTCATTACAGGTAGAATTATTTAAATTGTCGCTATAAAAACTATTATTAAACCGTGGAAATGAGTAAAAAAAAAAGTATATTGACAAAGGATATAAACATATTGACAAAGGTTTGACAATATCTCGGTTTCTATACTTTTGTGGAGACAGAATTGTATGCCTCGCATGATTGAGAAGACAATTACGCTATTTCGGCAAAATTTTAAAATCCATAGATAGTTTTGGACGTTTTGACATTGATATCCAACATGTTTGAATGTCACATTAATTTAATATTACATAAATTTATATTCATATTATTTATTTGAATTAAAGATAATTAAAAAAGATTCAGACATATTTTCTTCTCATTTCTTTGGAAATAACTTAATACGCAGGTTCATTTATTTTATTTTATTTACATCGTCTGTCTAACGTGCGACCTTTTTCATAAGACAAAATAAGAAACGGTATGCCTTAGCGCGACGCTTACGTCAATGACTTGACAATGACACGCATAACACGCCGAATTTAACATAGCAATTTAGCGAGGTGTCAGGCATAGCATACCGATCTCAGCTAAAGACAATAGGGGCGAGCCCAACAAAGTGAGCGCATAGGCGCGCACGCATAAGCGGCATAGTGTAGGGTTGTGTTGACATCCCAGCACGCACAAACGCTTATGTCAATGACTGGTTACACGTGCACAATGGGGGAGACAAAATACTTTTTATGTCTGCTAAAAAAACGCGAAACTTGTTGCCAAATGTTACGAGAAAACACGAGCCTGGGTTGCTCGACAATGTGTTTTTTTTTTTTTTTTTCTTGGTGTTCTTTTTTTTCTTGGCCAAACGTCACATTGCCAAACTACTCCGTTCTAGGAAACGGGTTCTTTTTTATTTTTGGAGGAAACTTTCTCACCGGTTAAGACTGCAAAAGTCTCAAGAAAGCATTAGCGAGATCCCAGGAGAATTTTTTGTTCTGTCTGCGCCACGAAAACTTTATGGCCGTCCGTTTCATAGAAATATTGCAATATTTTATTAACTGGACAATTTGTTAGCGAAACGGATTAAAATAAATTTCCAAAACAATTTACAAAACGATTGAACCTACCGAAATTGATTAAAGAATAATCCTTACACTGTCAGCAGATGCAAATTCACATATATAGCATTATATAGCAAATATAGTTAACAAATAATATGTCGTTCGTTTGTGAACACTATCGTTTAAACACTGTGTTGCAAATTGACAACTCAGAAATGCTATTAGAAATGAATTTGATTAACGTACGACAATTTTTATCCAAATTTAAATTTCGTTCTTCAGTTAGGATTGCAGAAGTTCAGATAGTCAACTTCATTCAATAGAAGATCAATTTCGGAATCGATACGATCGGTTTCAATCGATTGATGTATTCAAAAACCAAATTCGGATGGAGGTATAGTCTCCCCCAAACGACAAACATTTGTTCTTAACCACGAATGGCCAACAATTCAGATCTACCCAGACGACTATCCATCTCCAGCAGGAGAAGAGATCAGACATGCGAATCCTAAAAAAAGAACAATCGCACGCACCTATTCCGTTCCGAAAATAACGTCGCGTGCACAAACCAAATTGTTCCGCGGGGTAATCTCGCGAGAAAGAAAGAGATGGAGGCGCGTCCTCATGTCCTCGTAGACATTACTACAGTCACGTGGTCTCTGCATGCGCCCAAGATGGCACACACACACACACACACACAAGAGGCTGTGGCAATCTAAATTCTTGCAACAGCGTTTCTTATCCCCTCGCCTCCTTAGGCCACGTAGAACAGGACGGGCATCTTGCCAAACCCCATAACTCTCCACCGAGACAATTTCCACACTCCCTTAAAAATCTCGACTCGCCACAAACACATCGGCAGTGATTGCGACCGGTCTTTCGCATCTTGTCCCTCACAGACTGCGGACGTGTCTGATTGAACCGCTGCTGAACATCAACAACACCTCAAAGATATGGTGAGTCAATACAGTTAACACTCTTGACTTTGTGAATATGAAACAAATAGTTCCACTTCTAAGACTATAGTTGAAAAATACTAAATCTAATCAAGTTTGAGGCATGTTTGTGTGTTTTCTTTACTGCGGATGTGAGCAGATTTCCACGTGGAAACGATTTGACGAAAGTCTCAAATAGTTTCGTAATAATTTAAAAATTAAACACTGGTGATACCTTTCATCATTACAATAAGAAAATACAATAATGCTATCCTCGCTCTTCGTTAAAATATTATTAAAATTATACTAAAACAAAGACACAGCATCTATAAAAACTAAGACAAAATATACGAGTTAGACGTAAATTTTAAGATAACATAAAATTTTTATCTCTCATCTGATAACTAAAATAATTGATGTCATCGATTTGAAACTTAAAATTGAATCGGACTTAAATTAATTCAAAAGACATCACCTTTACGGCACAAAAACAATGCATCGCTGATTGCTTTCGGCTGTACGTAAAAACCAATTACGCACTTAAAAAAACAATTGTTTGTTTAAGTGATTGTTTCTGTATTCTGTGTACAGACAAGCACCCACGCCCTGACAAAGAGTAGATTTGTAAATGCAGTTTTGGTTTCTGTATATGTATATTTCAGGCTGACGAACTCACAGTCGAGCAGAAGGGCAGTAAGTGCATAGCCATTGCTATTTTACCAATACATTTGTTTCACCCAGTCACATTCACTACGAACATTAACTGGCGATAATTATCGAGATAAAAGTCTCCACGATCCCACATCTAATAGTAGACAAAAGAGCAGAGTTCATTGCAGCCTCTGCGCTTTCGTATATCCATGACTTTTGAATGGAAAACCAATTGTGCCATCAAGTTGATAACACGAGAAGTAGACATTTGTAAAAGGAACCCATCCCTATAGAGTATTACAAATAAAGCACTATAATAAATTGGAATACATTAAATCAAACATAAATCACTACTATTGCTGTTAAGCATAATTACAATTATCTTGTAGCCCTTTAGACGGCCAGCCCGTATCAGCTACGTTTTTACATTTAAAAAAATATTAATTCAAAATTAAATACTATATTTATTATAGTATTATATATTTACAAATATTATATTTTTATAGTGCATATTTATATTTATAATATTGGTAAATACATCAATACATGATAAATTAAACAATGAAAAAATAAAATAATAAATCAGAAAATCAAAATTCAATTGGCCGGTTAAAGGAATAAAATTGCCAATTTCTGGACACTGTTGAACAAAGGTAAAATGGACACAACGGTTTCACTTTGAAAAGGAAGTCACCGTAACATCATTTCGAACATTTCTTCCGATCTTGCTTATTACTTGGTTCGAGCTACTTCAAGCATTTTCTTGGTGCTTTCCGGTGCAACACCGGGCGGCGCTGTAAGCGTCGATGTCATCAATTAAAACGGGACTGGTAGGGTAACAAGGAACTACCAAGGATTACCACTATGTTTTTTGTTATTCCTGATCACTGTAGTGAATAGCACTACAGGAAGTTATTGTACAAGGAACCTAGGCGTTCGTAAGTTCCTAAAAAAAGGAAGCAGTTCTCAGGAGCGGAACATTTCCATTCCGTTCCTACCCAACACTGCGTAATGGATGAGACAAAAATACTAAAAATACTCGACCGTTCTGCCGAGACAATATCCTAATTTTTTTTCCGTCACGAGCCGACGATTTATGAGACAAGGAGGAACGTTGAAAATGGGGAGTAACTGTGGAAAAAAAAGGGAGAAACAAACGCACGTGTTTAAACCTCAATTGAGTGTTTCGAGTGGCTTCCAGTCTCCCCATCTAAATATGATACTAGTGGAGTAGCCGAAATCGAGATATAACTCTTTGGAAGTCGCGTACCATGTCTACAAGTAAAATGGCCTGCCGAGGCGCACGCACGAAAAAAGCAGGTTTGCTCCATT
>JAUJYS010005257.1:0-11208 GCA_033995665.1 Melogona broelemanni
GATCCTGCAGTCTGGCTATTCCAGCTGCATCCCTCTTCCCTTCCCTTCCCCTCACATATCTCCATAGAGACACGAGGATGATTTTAAAAAAAAAGGTATAGTGGGTGGATTGCACTTTGACCGAGCAAAAAAACGGGCGTTGCTCAGCGCAACACGATTGTGATCAGCAGGATCGCGCGCCACGTGCGCAAAAAAGAAAAAGAAACAACCACGGTGATCCGCATGGAGGCCACTGGCTGCTAGCAGCAAGAGAAGAAACTTCACACAGATGACACTACCCAATAAATAAACTACTTGCGTGAGAAAGAAAAAAAAAACGTTACATCACCCACTTTAAAAAAAAGGAAAATTTGATACGTGTACACGTTTTTACGTACGTCGTTAATATTTTCTGCTTTGGTGTCTCTTTCGTCCCACGTCCACAATTACCCTCGACTACTAGCTGAGCTCTTACAGTCGAGTTCTAAGGATGAAGGAATCGTAAAGCGTTCCAACGTTATTCGAACAAAGGACATTGCTGTAAACATTTGGATGGTATTGGAAATTTATGCAAAAATGCTATTGGAAGTTATGTACATTACCCAATACCACCAATTACCCAACAATACACCAATTGGAAACTATTCAAAAATGCGCCTGTATTCTATGCAGAAATGCATCGGAAAATTCTGCAGAAATTGTGCGAAAATAATATGGGAAATTCTGCAGAAAAGCTATGGGAAATTATATTTATCCGAACTCCAGAAATTCAAATCAACCCACCGGATCACGTCAAACACCCGGATCGTTGGAAAAATTTTAGATAAAGTTTAGCGTTTTCTGTCAAAATCTAGCCATAATAATGCTTCCGACTGAGGTGCGGGCGGTCCCGGGTTCGATTCCCGGCGCGGGCTCTCGCTGACAAAAAGTATTCTGTATTCGATCTCTGAGTACTGGTGAAAATATGCCCGTCACTTGAGGGGCTCAGATTCTCCTGTAGTGCTTTCACTACAGTGAGGGAATTTCCCTTAAAAAAAATATTAACCCAATTATCCAGATTTCTGCATATTCATGTCACTGTATTAGAAATAATGCAAAAAAAGGTATTTTAAAGTATGCAGAAAAGCTATTGGAAAGAATAATCATGCAATCGAAGATCTTTATTTTTGCATTGTTATAACGTCCACGTTTTGAAATTTCTTTCGTCACAAAACTTTAAATACTTGTTTTTCAGTCGCTAAAAGCATTAAAGCAAGCATCGGTCGCTATTCCACACGTCAACGAATATAATGAATCCTGACTGAATAGAAAGGTGCAAACGCACGCCGACTAGAATGGAAGGTTAACTAAATTTTTAACAAATTTAGCCATTGCTAAATAACTTAATTGATTTTACGATTAAAACACACTTACCCGTCGTCACCATTCGTAGAAATTAGAAGCAACTAAAACAATTATTTTGATCTTAACTTACACTTGTACACAATTCACCACAAATTTGACACACAATTCAAACACAACACTTCTTGCCGAAATCTCTTACCAGGGGCGGACTAGGCATTGCGGATGGACGGAGCTTTCCGCCCCTCCCCCCCCACCCAAAAAAAATACCCGACTGGGGCCCCCCACAAAAAAAATTCATTTTGCCCAGGGAAAATCAGGGAAATTAGGGCCCCTTGAAGCTATTTTTCTCCCGGGCCTGTCCGCCCCTGCCTCTTACTTTAACCTTTACTCTTAAGCGATGTTAGATAGGAACGGAATGGGGACATCTCGTTCATAGGAACGTCTTCGTTCTGATTTCTAGGAATGAACGTTTATAGAACGGACTTGTTCCTCTTGTTGAGGAACTGTAACAAAAGTTCCTTTTCCGGTGTACATTTGTTTAGCAAGAGACGAGGACGACAATAATCAAATGCTTTTTGTTTGCAATCAAAGGAACGAAATCATGTCCCCTTACTTTTCCGAGAGAAACAAGGAACGGCTCAGTTCCTTTCATTTTATGATAAAATTGTTACATTTCAAAATGCCAAAATTTCAATTGACCTTTGAAGTGCAGTATCACTAGCGTAATTCCAAAATTATACTAAACTTTAGAGTGGTAGAAATGTTGAATACACGGAAAATTTGTAAATACCAAGTTTGAGAATCGCTGATGTACAAACGTCGTATAGTGATCAATTTTAACAAATCAAATTCGTAGAATCTCGTGTGATGTCCATTAATGACGTCACGTCGGCTTATTGGTAGATTCCCTTTAACATTTTTCGTATACGCAAAATAATTTTTCCGCTTTCTCACAAATCCCAAAACCGGGCATTCAATTAATTGATCAGCGATCAGAAAGTTCTGTTTGCTCCGCTCTGCGTTTCGCCTATTTTTCTATTTGTGATTTTAACCGGTGAGTTCAAGGTTTTTACTCGTAATTTACAAATTTGTGTTTTAAATTTTAAAATTGTATCAAACTATTATCATAATTTTCAATGGGGACGTGGGGGCAAATATATTTCTGAAATGCCAGGCCTACGAAATTAGCCTTAAATTGTATAAAAAATGTAAAATAAATTGTAAAAAAAAATGTATAAAATTTACAAAAAACCGTATATGTACTCGAACCCTATCACATTTTTACGCCATCTATTTTTTTTTTAGATCGTTGCTCAGTTGAAAGTAATTTAGTAAAGAGAAAGCAAGGATTACTGAAAATGGAGACGCTTAGAAATGGTAAGAGAACATACAAGCAGTTTGCCCATAAAATCATTTAATTGAGATGCGCCTTAATTTGTAATGCTCATACTTTTCTCACGTTATAATTTGCAGGAGTTGCTTATTTGCGGAATCTTTTCCAGGATGAAATCAAAGATTGGCAATTCGGTAAATTTCAAAACTATTTTTTCTTCTTTTAGTTTACGAAAGTTGCGATGATTAATTGTTTAAATAAGATTTCAAAAGTGCGGCCATTTTTACCTTGCGTAACTCTTATTTTTACCACAAACTCAAAATGGAATGGCTTGTTGCATCTTAAAGAAAATGCTTCGTGGGTATAATTTAAGTTTAGATAAAAGATTTTGAGTAGTTTGAATTTAAAAAACATTTTGGTTTACATTTACCATTCTATGGACCATAAAAATCTTGTTCAAAATTTAACATTTGAATGCCGTTATTCATTTTCGTGTTATTATTTTTGCAATTTCAGTAATACTCTCATTTATCGCTGCGCAGATCTACCCGATAGACCTTCTCCTCAAAGTCTTGATCACGGTCATGTTTTTTACTTTTGGGCTCACCATAATGATGGGCATACCTGGATTGTCTGGCGCAACGGTCCTAGTCATAGTCGTATCCATAGTGCACACTATCTACTACTTTCAAATGCACGGGATTTATTTTGTTATGAGCACTACTATAATTTTGTTTCTCGCTTTGTCGTCCATCAAATTTGTTCGTAGATACCCACGGGATCGGCAGAGGGGCTGATCATGACAGATTATTTTTTTTATTAATAACTTGACGTTGTTGTGACATAACGTTTTTTTTTAAGACTGTAATTTTGTGTGAAGGCTCTAAACGTCTTTTAACTATAATTGGTATTTAGCCGTTTTATTTGTTTCCAAATGATGTACGTTCTCAATGAAAATAGAAATTGTTAGTGTTTACTTTGGGGTAGGCCTGACGTTTTGTTGTAGCATTCGCTTATACTATTTATCGCACTATTCGCTTGCCAAGTTTCACAACATAAAATCATTCTAATTAATTCGAAAATATTGTATAGTTTTAAAAAATAATGAAAACGTGTGGTCGATTTGCCTTTTAATTACACACTGGATAATAAAATACGCAGTTGCAAAAATTTATATACGAATGTGAGAATTTCTTTCCGTAAATCGGTTAATGTTCACCATGAATGACTGGAAATACGCTACAGATGTTCTATTTTTTTTTTGTTGCCAATTTTAATTCAGTCTTGGATGTCCGAAAAATAAAGAGTTAAGAACACTAGATAGTATGGTGAAAACTTGTGTTCAGCGGGAATTTATTTTAAGAAAATTCGTAGAAAAAAAACATTAGGAAAGGCACGCCCAGAGTGACCTTTAAAAAGGAGGTCAGACTAAATTGCATGATATCAAATTCACAAAAATAAAAGATCAATTTTTGTCTTACTTAGCCAGGCCTGCTCTTCTCCCAAGATTAATTTTTTTTAAAGTACCTAACGTAAGACATATCGACCAAAGCGTATGAATGTCGAAATCAAATCGGTCTAGGTAAACTTGAAGTTAATGAGAAATTTACGATGTTTATTATTTTGTCAAGTCATAGGGCTGTGTTTTATTTTTCGAGAGCAAGTTTACGCACCACACTCAAGCACGCTTGAATAAAGAATTAGCTTCACAATTTCGACAGAAGGCAAGGGGGTCCAAATCTAGTGTTGGGTAGGAATGGAACGAAAAAGGTTCGTTCCTAGGAACTAGTTAATTTTTTGATGAACTTAGCAATGCTTAGGTTCCTTTTATTTTTGTAGGAACTGGAACGGGGGTTCTTTTTTTGTATCCAGAGTTCCTTTTGCCAAAACGCTCCATTTTATACGACTACAATAACACAAATGTCCAAAGTGTGTTGATTGTGGAACATTTTTACAACATCAAATATAAATTGATTAACATTTTGATGTTAACGTATTACCAATTCCAACCTGAGTTGGGTGGCGAAGTACAGCGGCCTGCGAATTATAGATGGCGCTTCGGACGTATGTAGGTGATCAGGTATTCACGAGCAGGCCAACCAAACCAGCCTCCTCCCCATTTCCACCTCGGGCCACGAACGTGTCCATTTAGCAAAAACAGCGCTGAAATGTCGCGCGCCGAGAGACCAACCAGGCACACACATTCATATTGGAAGGCGGCCACAACAACTATTTAGTACGGCGCATTCTCTTTCGTCTAAGTTATGCGATATGCGAGAGTGAAAAGCACTCTTGATTGACCTTTGGCACCCGCCAAACAACAACAACAATTCGGAATCAATCGTTGGCGCGCGCGTTCAATTCGCCACAGATGGCGCTGGTTTCTACTGTCATCAAGTAGCGCTACTTAACGCTGCAACGTTAAAAAACTTTGGCAACAACTAAGGTAAAAGTAAAAAATAACTTCATGAGACAAATGGAAATTGATTAATATTTTGATATATGCAAGAATTAAAAAAGCATGCTTGCTAAAATTGCTCTGTTGCTAAACAAACAATTCGAAACAATTCGATGAGGAATTTTGTTGCTGGTTGAAAATGAGTTCGTATTTATTTCAATAGTTTTCGGTTTCCTATCACTATAGTGAATATATTTTTTTATAACTCACCGTAGTGCTAATCACTACAGGATTACTGCACCCTAGTGTCTATGGATGGAGATGTGTGACGGAAAGATAAGGAAGGGGAAGGGGAGGGGACTGCATATCACTGCAGAATAATCCGTACCCATCTTTAGAAAAGCTTAAGATACTGAGGAAATGTCTGAAAGACACATTTTCGCCAGTACCTCAGAATTGTATAAACGAGAGCCCGCACCGGGAATCGAGCCCAGGACCGCTGAACCGTAGCCGGTTGCAATACCGATTGAGCTACGCAGAGTCGACGTGTTTCTTACGAATTGCTCGAATTGCTCACGAGATAGCGCCAAACGTATCGGAAAAGATCTAATGTCACGCTGACTTGCCATATCTCGTTGATCAACAATCGGATTTATGCGGATCCATAAATAAAGTAGAGGATCTCAGGAGGATACAACTGCGGCGCATCTTGATTAACAGAATATTCCAGTCACGCATGAAATCGGAGAATTTGCCAATAAAGTCGTAACAGATGCACTGAGCGAAGCGACAATTGAATGACGCCCGTTAACAACTGCACCTCACCCCTCCCTCTCCTTCAAACGAATCAAACACTCGGCATTCCAGAAACACCAAGAAGGAAAAGACATTTAAATACAACAACGGATAATGCTCGTTCGCTGCATGCTATTCTTGCTCCGACCACAAGCCAGCTTTGGAATCGGCATGTCCGCTTGCTCCAGGTGCAAAGTAGCACTGAAGTCGTTTAGCGAATTTAAAATATCTATGAAGTTCTCATCATCCATATTTTGCATTCGCTCAGTGAATGACGAAGGGGGCGTATTTAATCCCAGATATCCGATGTCTGTAGCAAACGCCCAAAAGTGTAAGGAAATAAGGAAAGCTCATATAGAACGTTTAAGAAGTCAAAATAATCACCGAATCCCTAATAAATATGAGTGAGTAAATAATAAAATAATAATAATAAATGGTGGTCACCAAAAAAATCTACTGTTTTCAATTAAAATCCAATTACAATTCAATTACAATTAATTAAAAATACATTTTTTTACGCAAATACACAATCAATGCAATACCAATAATAATAATAATAATAATAAATAAAATAAACAGACAATACAATAGTTGGTATTAATTCAATTGAAGAAAGTTGAACGTGGTCACATGCAACAAGTAAGGTTGCAACAACAAGCAAGCAAATTTGTTTAATATGTGAAATTGAATTTACTGGTTCCCGAATTCAAAATTATAGTCGTACTTTTGAAATTTGTTTAATAATTTCAAATAACTAGGAATTCTTTCGATTTTATTATTATTTCTATTTTTTTTTTTCTTTTGGTTTCGCCTTTTTCATCGTTCGTTCATTGCTTTTTCGCTCCAATGGCGAGAAACAGTTCAGCGTACCTGAACCGGGAATCAACGACGAGATTTGAAACGAACTGCAACCGAAGCAGCAGCAGGACAGGACTGTGGCAATGCATTTGACTGTGGTCGGCCGATGAGACCCGAATCATGGAAATAAATAGCCTCGAAAACAGAGCTACGTGTTTATCCATCCACTTTATGACCATTTGACACGATGGCACATCCGGCACTGAAGAGAGAGGGCTGGAGGAGGAAGATCCTCTTCTTTCGGCCACTTGACGTGACGGAAAACGTGTACTTGCATTCGCGAGATAATATTCTAATAGGTGGGTGGCGGTGCTTAGACCTGTGTGAAGGGGAAGTGGGGGCGGGGTAGTTCGAGGTCAAACAATGGCGTTAATAAACCTTACACCTACCCATAGACCCTAAAAATTCGAATAGGTACAAAAGGCGAAACACAGTCTGTCAAAAATTTGCAAAATCAGTAAACAATGATTCTTTTCACAAATTTAATAATTTGTTCAAAAAAAGTTTAAGTGTTTTACTGATGTGTTGAGAATTTCGCACACATCCACAATGCTACAATAGGTTCCTGATGATGCAATCTAAAACATTGTCTTACAATGTCTAGACATAAGAAAAGAAAAGTTATATTGCCATCAAGATAAATGAACAACAGAAACTTTAAAAATACACTTCACGCAAGGACACGTAAAATCTTTAAGCGGAAAGGCTATATTGTTTTAAAGGGTTAAATATTATAAAGGTAACATTATTTTCCAAAACGTTACTCCGATAACCCAGTCCGGACTTCACCCATGCATTTCTTTGAGCGAGAAGCGATGAATTCCGACGATTTTGCATACAATGGATCGCGAGTTAAATAGCGTCCGCCTTGCGGGATGGGACTGAGCCGAGGCTGGCGAGATCTCGCGGGTCTCGACTGAGCACGGTGGTACAGGAATAATGTCGCCACGGTAAGTAGAAGTTGTACAGATAGGGAACTCTGCCGTCGCGCTTTGGGATTCGGAGGGCATCTTGAATATCAGGCAGCATTGGCACAACCGCACAAGTTAGAAAATTGTCCAGGAGAGGAATTATTTTTTGCTTAAAATTCAGGGTATTAGTGGAATTCCCATCGCTTGTGACCATTTCAACTGAATTGGTTTTGTGCTCTTGTTGAACTGGCTTAGCGTCTATTGACCTGATCTGATGAACTCTGATTTGAACTTCAAATGCAGGAATGATTACAGGTAACAAAGATACAAAATCTTGAAATTACCAACGCTTTTTAACGACTTCCCCCGACTCACCCGTGTCTTCTATTTTTATATTTTTGTACATACAATGGCGGAATATCCAAGATGGTCGCCTCACCTCGAATCACGACAATGCGGACCCAGCAACAAAATCGAGACACCACCACCTATCGAACTGAACTATTTAGGTGGGGCTGAGAGGGTGGTGGAGGGCCAGTTTCCGCCACCTCCGACCCTCCACCTCCTCCACCCGCCGAGTAGCGGAGCAAGTGGGTGACGGTGTCAATACACTTTCGAGAAGAGAGAGCGCCCGGAGAGGCCGAAGTGAAAGTCAGGTCGGTTCGAAAAAGAAGGTGTTTGGCAGAGAGAGGCAAACGGCAGCGCCGTCGCCGCTGCCGCCCTGGCCAAAAACTAACAGCCCGAAGCTTACTACGTATGGGGGGAGCAGCGAGGACGAGAGGTGGAGGAGGGAAAGGGGAGGGGGTACAAAAAAAAACCCTGTTGCGAGGAACTACGGAGAGTGATTGCATACCACTTGCCAGTAACCATTTAACAACACTCTTGCAGTTTAGTGTGTGGGGGAAAAATTCGTCAAGTGAGGGTTGCGCAATCATAACAATGTCTAAGTTCGTATGCTAAGAGGACATTCCGTGGGTGAAATGGGGGAGGGTGTATAAGAATATTTACTCAACGCAACATTGGTTATGCATATATGCGACGACAGGGCACAGCCGGGGTTGTTCTGATAAAACTAGAGGCAACAGTGAAACAAAACAAAAAAATAATAATCGATAGCACAGTTTATTTCTCGGAAAAAAATTGGTCTCCGCTGACAAAGAACGGGCCGTTATTGCAACCAGTTGCGGTGTCCGGTTGTCCGGTTCGATTACCGGCACGGGCTCTCGTTTATTCGATCCCCGGATGCTGGTAAAATACATTGCTTTCGCCACACGAGGGGTAAAGAAAAATGAAGAAAAAAAACCCCGCCATGTCTCTATTCTTGAGCTATTTGCTAAGGAGCTCCATCAGCATTTCCGGAGTGACTCGTTTCGTAAATCGTGGTGTGTGAAGCTGCCTTTGGCAGGTAGCAAAGCGAAAAATAAACTGCCAAACATGGGTTCCAAAAACATCGATAATTTGGACACCATCCAAAATAGGGACCCGCAGTACTGACGGCCAACTTAAATGGACGGGAACAGAATCCCCCAAACTATTTCCCATGCGCAAAAGCGTAACCCGTAGTCCCCCTCCTATACAGTAAGTACACTGTAGTTTTCTCTCACTCGAAATCGCTAAATCTAGAGTGAAGATTCAGCGCCCCATCTAATAGCACTGTCTATAACTGATGCGAACTGCAGACAGCACTCTAAAATGGAAGATAAAACTCAGGGGCGGGACATTCCAGTCACGCCCAATTTCAGTTCCAGCCAGCAAGAGAGTGAGTGCAGGTGACACCGACCTCGACCCGACGAGCAAAAGTGTATTGGGAGAATTCTGCGAGGATTACAATAAATGGCATAGCTCAACGTTTTTGTTTCATCGAGTAGCCTTGGATAGGAACGAAATGGAAATTTTCTGTTCCTAGGAACGGGTTCCTTTTCTGAAGTATTTTGGAACGCTTAGGTTCGTTCACGTTTAATCATTTTTCTAGAAAGGAAAGCTTATAACAGTTTCGATTCTTTTTTTTTTTTCAGGAACTGTAACTGTCGTTTCTTTAATTTTGCTCAGAGCATTTAATTGATAATTATTTGACTTGTTAATTATTCAGATATTTTCATCCGTAATTTCATCCAGGAAAATTCCCCGGTTCCTTTGACGAGGAACTAGATACGGTCAATTTCATTTTCATTTTTGTTGAAACTAGAACGCAAATGGGTTATTTTATTCAAAGGAGAAACGGGAGTTGGAACGGGTCGCTTTTGAAAAGGAACGAACCCGTAGACTGCCGAAGTCACTTTCGACTCCTGGTGACGTCATAGACAAGTGCTCTCCGATTAGGTCAAAGTTGCGGTCAATATTACTAATATAGTTATATTAGTAATATTGAGTACGCTGAATTGCTCAAAGATCTTGAGACAGCATTCGTACCCATACAAGTCGAATTTTGCAGAGTCTAGATGCAGCAATAATAAAATTGTATAGATACTCTACGTATTGCCCTAGCTCGTTTCCTTGACAAGAAATTGTAGTTTTAAATTGAAACGTGGCGCTTGCTCATATCCAAAACATTTTTGGATTTGGAAGGCCATTTGGTCTCAGGAGGCGAAATTATATTTTTGGTTCGACGTGGACACGCAAAGTGGTCGTGCCCAAAGTCAACGGGAAGTGGGGGAAGGTGGGAAAGGATACATGGGGGACTGAGGCACTGCCATCGATGGCAGTGACTGAGGGCCAAGGTGTAAAGGGGGAGGACCCAGAAGGAGAGTTGGAAAGAGCTCCCAGTTGCGGCAAGGGAGCGCGCTTGCAGCAACTATCGACGCAATTAGCTCACCTCAGAAGATGAGGAGTCTATTTCGGGTATCTCTCTCTACGTGCGCCATTGAAGGACACCGTCTTTCCGACATGTTCTCCTGAGACCAAGGGCCAAACATTTGCCGAAAATCTTCTGGCAAATATGGAGAAGTCGGTAGCAAAATAAATGCAGCGCTATTTGCGAGCGCAGTTTGTTTGGAACGAACAGAGAAAACTAATTTTTTAAACCAGCAATGCGGCTAAGCGGATTGATAACCATTTTAAACGGTATCAAAATATAGCGTACAGCAATTTTTTTAACAATTTTTTAAATCACTTTTAAATCACTTATTTTCAACGTGAGACGACACATTCATAGGGACAAATTCATAGCACAATTTACAGCCCATTTTAAAAATCCATAAAACATTTTCAACAAATAATTTTTTAAAGCTTCGAAGGTGATCGGTTATAAATGTATTTACGGTGTGGACACGCCTTCAAAATTGCAAATTCTTAAATGGTCAACTTCGGAAATCCGGCGTGGACACAGATGGAAACGGCCAAGTTCATGCTCAAAGATAAAAAACATAATATTAAAATCAGTCACCGGATCTGGGTATGGCATCACCAGAGTGGGTATGACAACAGACTTCTGAGCGGGTGATCCTGGGTTCGATTCCCGGCGCAGGCCCTCGTTTATTCGATCCTGGGGTACTGGTGAAAATGCGCCCTTCACATATTGCGAAGGGTATTGAATCTCCTGCAGTGATATTCACTAAAGTAAGATAATTTTCTTCCCCACTAAAAAAAATAGT
>JAUJYS010005258.1:0-11207 GCA_033995665.1 Melogona broelemanni
CGTTTTTAAAAAATCGAAATTTTTGGAAAAAATCATGAGCTATACTATGGAATTTTTATCAAAATTCGTAATTTTTTTGAGGGTATGAAAAGTGCAGTTTTTATTGTTTTTACTGATGAATAAGAAGGTGCTGATTACATATTTATTGTCTAAATGTCGATATCTTTACGAATTGACTACTAACTCACGTTTTTAAAAAATCGAAATTTTTGGAAAAAATCATGAGCTATACTATGAAATTTTTATCAAAATTTATAATTTTTTTGAGGGTATGAAAAGTGCAATTTTTATTGTTTTTACTGATGGGTCGGGTCGGGTCGGGTTTGACGACGGGAAAAACGCCCATCGCCTTCACCCCCACTCTACATCAAAAGATAAGAGGGGAGGAAATTTTCCCCCCCTGAGCCTCGACCAAAGTCTCAGCTATGAGGGGGGGGGGAGGGATGGGAAAGTTGGAGGGAAGGGGCTCGGGAAAGAGAAAGGGTTGGAGAGGCTCGAGTCACAAAGAGGTGCAACTCGGAACCAGAGAGTTTAGGACTCTCTTATTATATTTTCATGACTTTCCCCATTGGGACCGTCATAAAAATAGATCGCTCATGTGGTTGCATCAATTTGCTGACGGAAAAACATAAAACATTTGCAATTGAGCAAAAATAGAGTTTGCATTCAAATGATAAGATGGGAGAACCCAAATATATAGTAATAGTATTGAGAATGTGATTTAACATTGCAGTAAAAAATAAATGTAAAATGTAAAAGACAGAAAAATATCTAAAGAGGTTTCCTTTATGGAAACCTCAGGGGAGGGAAAGGAATCGGTAAATCGGTAAATCTACATCTGGTAAATCAGCAGTTCGACAGTTTGACAATAAACGATAATAAAAATTATAATAAGCCCGTTTATCGGGAAATGTCGATTGGAGCAAAGTACAAACAAACATGTATGAAAACAAGACAAAAACATAAATAATAATAATAATCATAATCTTGTCAACAATATTGTTGACAATAATAGCAAGTATTTTACCTAAATGTCTTATGATGTAATAACCGTTTATTGGTTACTAATGGGAAACAATAAGATAAAAAAAAAAAATAAAAAATAAAAAATAAATGGGTGAATAAAGCAAGTGAAAGTAAAAGTAAGAGCTAATGGTACCCGTTTATCGGGACTCACAGTTGGTAAACCCACGAATCACATTCGATCAAGGATCAACTGCGAAAAAAAACAAAAATCAAAATCGAAATCCAAGATCATGATTAAAGCAAGTCAGTGAATGAATGTATAAGAAGAAATGATCAATTTGTTATCACTCAACATAGTCAACGTCTAATCACATTATACTAATAATAGGTATGAATTTGCAAAATGAAGTCGGTATTGATGTTACTAATGATATAAATCAAGACATCGAGAATAACTCATAAATAGGTATCAATCCATTAATAATAATAATAATAATAATAATAAAGATGAATAAGAAGGTGCTGATTACATATTTATTGTCTAAATGTCGATTTCTATACGAATTGACTCCTAACTCACGTTTTTAAAAAATCGAAAATTTTGGAAAAAATCATGGAATCTATCATGGAATCTATGGAAAATTTCATCAATATCAAAATTCGTAATTTTTTCGAGGGTATGAAAAGTGCAGTTTTTATTACTTTTGCTGATTGGGTTGGGTTGGGTTTGACGACGGGAAAAGCGCCCATCGCCTTCACCCCACTCTACATCAAAGACAAAGAGGGGGGGAAATTAACCCTCCCTGAGCCTCAACCTAAATCTCGGCTAAGAGGGAGGGGGGAAGGATGGGTAGGAGAGAGGAAAAAGGGGAAAAGGAATGGGATTGGTGAGGATGAGGAATCACGGAGAGGAAAAATTCCCCATCGGATCCCCGATCCGGAGAGTTTAATACTCTCCACTATGTTCTCGATACAATCCCACAAGGAATTGTAGCGATAACGGATCGCTCAAGAGAGTCAAAACAGTTGAGGACGGAGATGAAATGAAAAGGTAATCGCTAGAAGAAGTATGCAAGGTGAAATCTATCACAAAAAATCAATGCAAATTAAGTTAAAGTGAGGGAATCCAGGGATTTGAGTAACTGTCGATACAAAGATTCAAAAATACAGAGATAATGATAATAGAAAATTGGAGAAAAGAAATCCATGGGCCAATACAAATTGACAAACAATAAAATCAGGATTAATAAAAAAAAAAAAAAAAAAAATTTGAATTATATATAATGAGCCCGTTTATCGGGAATGAGAACGAGAATAAGTTTTACAAAAAGAAAAAAATCAGCTCAATAGCAATCATGTAATGATCCCGTTTATCGGGAAGAAAACTAAAATGGTCAATGAAATTACAGTGCATACGTCCAATATGACTGGCTTCACTTAATGCGCTTGTCACTACAATACTCTCTTAATCTCGTCATACATCGATGTTAACTAAGTTAAATCAAATTAAATAGCGTCGTGATCATAAGATCTGAAAGATCTGAAAGATCTGAAAAGGGTATGGTTTATATATCCTTTTGACTATATCTGAAATAAAGTAAAACAAAGTAGTAAAGATTAATTATGAGTAAAATCAAAATAAAAACAAATTAAAAATATAAACGAATATAAATGAATAGGGAAGTGGTGATGATAAATAATAAAGTGCGAAGATTAACTCAATATCTTATTCATATGTAATCTTAATGAAGTTGTCAAAAATAATTATGAAGAAAATCATAAATAGTCATAGGTCAAGTGAGTCTCCCATAAAATGATAAAAGAATACTCGTTCCGTTGGACACTTATTCTGCTGAAGTCCGACAAACTCTCTCGGTCCGACCCCTCAGCCCCAAAGTGCCAGCAAGCCAAGGACTGTAAAAATCCTTTACAGTTCCGCTCGTCAATTCTACATTAAAGCAACAAAAAAGGTCAAGGGGATGCTGCAAATATAGTATAAAATAGTAAAATCTCCAATTATAATGATAATTAACATCAGCAGTCATATTATCCTCAATCAGATGACAAAAAAAGTTCAATTTAATGCAGTTCAGTGACATTGATTGGACACAATGCCACAATGATAACCAACTAATAATTTGATCATCCATAGCAATCGTACAGTATTCGAATCTCAAACAGTATCCTGGTTTGGTAATGTTGTATTTGTATTGAATGTCGATTATTTTCCCGTGATAGGAAGAGAAATGGTTCAGAAAGTAATATCAATCCGTAACCCGCGAATGAAATATGGTATCCTCCTAATTGATCAAATATCAGGAAACACCATCAGTTCTGTTTTCAATCCTTGCATACTGTACATTTGGATATCTGGCACGGTAATAGCTGGTTAGTAATAAGCGTCAAAGGTTCGTCGTAAATTCTCTTTTCGCTATGAACAACGTCCCAAACTAAGCAGTTTTGGTGAAAAAGGGATCCTGCGTGAGACCAATAAACGACAAGGATGAAAGTCAGAAAATATCGGTCGAGAGTCAATAAAGCAGAGTGTCCAATCAAAGGTCATTGTTGAAATCTTGATATACTGGCACCAAAATAATTAAATAAATATATTGAATAAGTGACTGGTCTGGATGTTTATATCCAGATATATCCTGTGTCAATATGAGAAATAGGTTAAAAAGGTGGGTTAATATTGTATAGTAGTTTAGAGAATTGTAAATTGAAACGAATATTCCTATACTTAAGAAAATGAAGATATATAAAATCTTCATAGAACATTTGCTATATTGTTATTTCATCCTGAAAAAATTTCCTGAAATTTTTTTTTGATTTAATTTGATTTAATTTAAAACGTTTTTAATCGGTATCAACCGAAACAATGTTATCAATGGCAGCATCAATAGAGTCGCCAGTATTTGAAAAATTGGCGAGCGGAACATATGGTGGCCAATCTCCAGGCATTGGTCTGCGTCCCAGCTCTGGGATAAACAATAATGAGGGATCGGAAGCATCGGATAAATAACTAAATTCTGTTTTCAATCTGGTCTTAAATCTACTTCGATTTAATTCGTCCATCCTAATTTGTAATTGGTTCGCCACTATCATTATTTGGTCATGTGGGGATCTCACTGATTGCCTTTTTGATCTATCAGGCAAACAATATCCATATGTAAATTTATCGTTATCGTCCATTAGAAATCTGAGTTTAACATATTTGAACTCAGAGATTCGTCCATTTCCAATTAAAAGGAGATTTTTTTTAAAAGTTTTAATCAATTGTGGAGTATTGATTTTTTTAAATAAATCTAATGAGCCATTTAATCTATGTTGTGCTCTTGAAGTGTTTGTTACGACCCTGACGCATGATCTTTGTAATTTTTCAACTCTATTAAATAAAAAATCATATGTAGATCCCCAAAAAATAATGAATATTTGTATATGTGACATAAATAGCGAGTTGTACAGGAGGATACGGTATTTCTCAGGAAGAAAAGGTGACGCTCTTTTTATCATTGAAATAGATCCCCTCAAATTAGAGCATAGGTGGTCAATATAGTCTCTACAGTCGAGATCTTTTGTTATTATAAAGCCGAGATACCTAATTCTATCAACATTCTCAACCAGCTTGTTGTTAATTTTGATTCTGAGCTCATATGAAAGCCTGTAACCAAATGACATGACCTTTGTTTTATTAATATTAATTTTTAATCCATTAAAATCAAACCATTGACTAACTAGATCCACGTCCCGCTGCATAATAGTATTCATTTCGTCGGCGTCGTTGGCTTTGGCCAGATAAGCTGTGTCGTCAGCGAAGCCAAATAAATCCCCACACAGTGGAATGTTATAAAGATCATTCACGTATATTAGAAAAAGTATGGGGCCCTGAACCGAACCTTGCGGAACCCCGCAAGTTTGCAAAAATGAACGACTTCTCATATTACCCATTTTAACTCTAAAGTGTCGGCCTACCAGATAACTATATATTAGAACGGATGTTGAGTTTGAGAATCCATATTTACGTAGCTTGAAAATAATAACGTCGTGATTACAGCAATCAAACGCTTTTGAAATGTCGAGGAAAAAAGCACCTGTCTTCCAAGCATATTTGTCTAGGTAATCTCTTGCAGTGTTGATAAAACGATAAAGGGCATCTTGTATATTACGCCCCTTCTGAAAACCGAATTGATGGACATTAATTACATGACATCTGTTTAAATAAATATCTAATGATGTCTTGATATATAATTCGAATAATTTATGAATAGAGTTCAATAAGGAGATTGGTCTGTAATTCTTAAAATCGTTAATATTTCCCCTCTTAAATAGTGGAACCATAGTGGCCTCCTTAAATTTATCAGGTATATACGATTGAGTTATAAAAGTGTTAAAAAGGTGGGATAGGACAACCGACATTGCATTATGACATTCATATATTATGTACATAGGAATGCCGTCCGGTCCCGGTCCCTTTTTCTTATTCACTGATAATATGATCTTGAAAACGTCGTCCGGGTAGCTAGGAATAATTGCAAATTTTCCTCTAAATCTTCGATCGATCGGTGGGTCCACGAAATAATTTTTTTCAATTCTACAATCCTTCGTAACCTTTGGGCCCACCTCAGAAAAATATTCCCCGATTTCATCCAGCAATTTCAACTGAAAATTATCAGTCTCCGGGCCCGAGCCGTCGGTTAGTTTGAGGGGGTATTTTTTGAATACGTCGCCACTTTCACCTTTGCAAAGGTTCCTGATATATGCCCATTGGTTTCTTGCCGATTTACTGTGAGTAATGAGATCTGCAAAGAATGTTGCTCTCGTCTTTTTTATTAACTTGTTTGTAGTATTCCGGAAATGATGTGCGTATTCGGTCAATCTAATTCTCAATGGGAAGCGTTTCGCCATAGCCATTAAAATATTTTTTTTTACAATCATGATTCTCAAGCTGCCCGTCATCCAGGATTTGTCCTTTCTCTTGCCTTGCTTTATCAATTTATCTGAAGCTGATCTAATGGAATTATAAACACTGTAAAATTCATCTAGAGCTTTTTGTGGATCATTAATCTCTAAGAAAGTTGACCAGTCATGGTTAATGAGACCTTTAATTAATAAGTTTTTGTCGGTCATAATCACTGTCGATTGAAGCTTAGGCATATTAGGGGCGTATTGGCCTGGCACGAAACCAATATCCATATTATTATTCATTAACAGACAAGAAATGCCATAATGGTCGCTAATAAAGATTTGGTGCACTATAACATTTAATTTATAATCGACACAGTTGTGTAGGAGATGATCTATGAGAGATCTTGAGTGAGATGTTGTTCTGGTGGGCACGTTAATGGCCTGTAAGAAACCCTTTTCAGCAATAATCTCCTTATAGTCCTCGGCAACTGATAAACGATTTGGATTTGGAAGTAAATCCACATTAAAATCTCCCACGACAATGGATTGTTTTCCTGCAGTCAGACTGATAAAATCTGTGAATTCATCCAAGAAGAGCTCCTCTGGTACTGATCCAAGGTCGGGTCGCCTATAAATCGCGGATAAACAGAAGATTTTACCTGTTTTTTTCGAAATCAAGGAACCTGAAAGGGATTGGAAGGTTGTCCACCTCAGTGTATCTCCTCCATCGACCGAAAAAACAAAGTCGGAATCGTTCCTAAGATATAAAGATATACCGCCTCTCCAGCCAATTCTATCCTTTGTAAAAAAGTGCTGAAAATCGGGAATTCCGTGTGATGGAGCATTGTGTTCCCCCAAAAAAGTCTCAACTAATATAATCAGGTCCAAATGGCATAATCTTTTACCAAGAAGAAGTGTAAGCTCATCCAGATTCTTTGCTGTTGAACAAATATTCAAATAAAATAAACCCAACTCCGAGGAAATACAATCGTCATCGGTTAATAATGAAATTCCACGATCCTCCCGGTTTGGAACCGGCAAAGGGAAGTCTCTATCAATCATTAATAAATAACGACCCATTAATAAACTCATAAATCAAACCATGAGTCAACAATATCGTGAAGCACAAACCGAGGTGTCTTAAAAGGGTGTCACCAAAAAACATGACAGGCTTTCGAATGGTTTCTCGTGAGGGTATTTTATTGATTGCTATCATTGACAAAATATACCTATATACAAACAACAGAAAGGAATGTTCACACATTACCATTGTATGAGCCTCCAAAATCAAAATCACGAAGACATATCCAAACCCCAAATTATCTCCAAACTCTAAAGGGGGGCCAAAGAACACAAACAGTAGACGACGTAACATATAAGTTCTAACTATATTAATATAACCGATCAGCTCAAAATTCTCAAATAGATAGCTCGACCAAAGGCCTCCATATTTTATTTCCGGCCACTCCAAGAATTCCATGTATTGGCCGAGGATTAGATAGTTAACATAAAAAATCCAATCATTGTAAAAATAGCAGTTATTATGATTGTAGAAGTGCCGACAATTGCAAGGATATGACTGGAGATATAAATCTAGACAGCTCCGTGAAACTTCCAAGTTAATAAAGCAAGCCAACCCAAGTGAATCATATCCGTAAATTATTTTGTAAATCATGGATCAGTTGACTTTTGGTCATGCCCTTGAGTAAGTTCTTTCGTTATGATCTCTCCAGGATGCTGAATTGATCTGTGATCCTGTAGATTTTTAGGATTATTATTTTGCCTTTTATGGTGCTTAGATCCAGTTGTCCCATCATTAACATATCCTTTTGACTTCTTATTAAGCATGGCTTTAGATAATGATGTTGTTCGTTGTTCGTTTCTATATTCCGAATCTCTATTCCGATCTGAGCCCTTATCTGTGTCAGCATTGGTGTCTCTATCTTTGTCAGTCTCCATCGCTGAATGATCATCTTCACTAGTTGTAACTGTGGTTTTTCTTATACTTTTTTTATGAGTGTGCTTGCCTCCGTTAATCGGATCCTCTGGTTTTCGGAAGTTATCTGAGTCCGAGTTATCAGCAGTTTTGGTTTTTTTGATTATTCTGAAACGCTTAATGTGATCTTGCTTTTTTGTTCTAATCGGCTCGTTGTTGCTGGATTCTTTGGAGATGGCTGTCCCCTCTGTGTATCTAGTCATACAAGGTAAGGGTTTTAACTGTAGTGTGGGATCGCACATCAAATCATCGATATCCTCTTCGAATCGTATAGGGAATGGTTTGCTGTTTGCATCCCTTTTAACGAGAACCCCCCTATCATCTGCCCAAAGTCCGATGAAATTGTAAGGTTCTGAAAGTAATGGTTTGGCTAGATATAGAAGTTTAGAGTTTTCTTTAGTTAGTAGACTATTAAAGTAAATGTTGCAGTTCTTCTGAAACCTGGGGTCTATATTGCTCGCATCAAGGTCTCTGAGTAATTTCTTTTTCTTAAATATAGAATCCCTTAATTGTTGGTCTGTCATACGGACAATGATCTTCTGGATTCCTTTGGCCTGTGTAATTATTCTTCGAATGTCGAGAATCTGGTGCCGATCAACATTCACATCGAAATGTTTACAGATGTTTATAAAAAGTTCAACTAAATCTTCATCTGGGTAAGATGGTAGATTCTGTATAGACAAGCAGGCAGAATTAAATCTTTGGGAATCACTGTTTATTTTAGTCGGAAAACGTTTGCGCAACTCAATGTCGAAAGAGGACATCTTTCTAGAATCCCCCGTAGCGATTTTTGATAATCTAGATTCTATTGAATTCATTTTTGAGGCGATTTCCATGTTGTCTTCTTGAGTGGATGTCAAACTTTGTTCCATTTTTTTCAGTTTTAAATTAATTTTATTTAAGATTCCATCCTTGGACATCAGGGACGAATATTGTGAATCCCTAACGGTGTTGTCATTCATGATTGCGGTTATTTTATTCTGTGTAGCATTGATATTGCTTTGGGTATCCGTATAGTTTTTTTCCATTTTATCGATTCTGCCGGTCATGGAGGTGCTCAAATCTATGAATTTTGTTGATAGTAACTCCACTGCCCTATCTGTTTTACTAGATTGAGTCAGGAGTAGAGACTTGAAATCTTTGAACTGTTTGTTCGATACTATCTTGAATTCTTCAAGCTGTTTGTTCGAAATCCTTTGGAATGCCCTTTCCATATCATCAAATGTTGTTCCTTGATTTATTTCCGTTTGAGTACTGTCAAGGTTTTCCATCTCTATTGTCGATATATTATAGTTAGTGCGTTTATTTAAGTGCTCGCTTGATGACGGGTCATTTGGGGACCTTTCTAGTGCTCTCTTTGGGGTAAAGTTAGTATTACTTGCTAGTTCCCTTTGATTGATGATTTCCTCCCTAGTGAGGCCGGTTTCGTCCTGAGGCTCAAGAAAGAATCCATCCAGGCTACGGTCAATCTCGGAAGTCATAAGTGAATCGATTGGTCTTCCCTTGAAGAGGATCTGTTGATGATAGGAACATGAATCGTAACCATCAGTATTTATATAATGATCATAATTAACATTCGGTGGTAAACTCTGTGTGGGAAGATCAGCAATATTATTAAGATCGGGCGAATGATTTGTACTTTCAAGATTCTGATTTATTTCATAAATGTTATCAGTAGAGTGGCAATCACATGGGCAGTATATTGCTACCTGGTACATTGGCTTATTACAAATATAACAATTTAATGGTCTATGGGTTGCAGGATATAGAGGGTCGCTCAGCAGACGTAAGTGTTCTCTATAATATGTAAATCCTGTTTGAGTTAATCGCCAGGTGGTATGTATATTTCTGCGAAAGATAAGTTTTCTATGGGATAGTCGAAAGTTTTTGAAACCATTGCGGAATGAATATCTTGCCAGGTTAACCTTTTTCTGTTTGCCTAAGTATAAGTAATAACCATAGAATTTTATTGGTTTATCACTTAATTCTGTTAAGTTTTTTTCTTCGATAGTGAATCGAAAGTTTTGCATTTGGATGTTAATTAAAGTCTCCTTTCTGTCGCAAAAGATCATCATAACTAAGCACCGTAACCATTTCGAATATATCTTAATATTCCAAAATAGAATCGTAGCCAATGAACATTTGGTACCCAGTTTGTGTCGCATGTACGTGGTAAGGGTAGCGTATCCACATATTATCCTCTCTCTAATTATGATTGTGATCGGAATTATATAATCTACGAAAAATTCCCGCAGGATATCCACAGAATTAAGCCATTGTTCATTCGTTATTCTCCAAGGTATTGGGTGGTTCAGATTATAGATAAAGCCAGATCCGATCATACAAGTCAGAAGACCAGTCGGCAAAGTTTTAGTATCCCAGATCGAGTCACTATAGTGATGCCTCAAAGATTTATACACCAATGTGCTCAACAGCTCCGAATAAATCGGAAAATTAATTCGACCATTCTCAAGAGATCTACGTTCTAGGGATTTCCACTGACTGTTATGGCTATTCACCTGTTGAAACAAATGTGTTGTAGCGCATGTAGTCCTATGTACGTCAAACGGTTTCAGCCCAGATTCCCTCGAATCGAATCGAGCGCTCGACAACTGAAAAGGAATTTCAAAAGAAGATAGCAGTAATTTCCAGTCAAATATAAATAGCATTTGGTTAACAGGAAAAAGAAATCTCCGTCTAGTTGTTTCATAATGATCCCCGTAAATATCCTCGCAATCTATATCGGAGAGATCCGCACTGTGGCGCAAGGTGACTATGGGTCCGTGTGACCTCAATCTACATTCTCCTAACAGTGATCCGAAGATCTCGTTGTGCCGGTTTTTATTATCGAAACTATTAATATTAAAGTGATCGCCCGAACCATATCCCAAATTCAGATCATCAGAATACCAGAAAAAAGTAATCGGACTCAAAAACAGTGCCACCAACAGAGAAGCCATGACGGACCAAAATTTTCCCAAAAGAATCGAGTCCGAATGAACAAGATTACGTTCTATATTTAGTGGAACAGAAACCAATTTCTCGCACAACAAACGGAACTCACTATCTACATACCACAAATTTGAGTCTGGACCCTCACCATCCTGGACTATATAAAGAAACTCCAAAAAATGTCACAAATAACCAGAATAGCAGAGCCTTCCCAAAGCACGTCCGCCATCTTCGGGTTCCGATAGTGCGATGGGTTCCGATAGTACGTGCTGATTAGGACGTGCTGATTACATATTAATGGTCTAAAAGTTGATATCTATACGAATTGACCCCTAACTCACGTTGTTAAAAAATCAAAAAATTTGGAAAAAATCATGAGCTATACTAT
>JAUJYS010005259.1:0-11206 GCA_033995665.1 Melogona broelemanni
GGATTTTGGAAATTGTAAATTGGTGCACGACCACTTTGCGCCAAGTGAGACTCATTTGCCTGAAAAAAATATAACATTGAAGTGACAATTTTGAATTTGTAAAATGAAAGTGAAGTGCACTTCAGCCATTTTTTTTTATAATAAATTAGCAAAAACGATGGTGGTGTATAAAATACACGCAGAGACAGATGTAGAATTAATTGAGAACTCTCAATTAATATATTAGCAGATGTGCTGCCCCTCTTAGTAAAGCAATCACACAGTGTTCGCTGAACTGAAGAAAACACTGCTCTTGGTAATTGAATTTGAATTGCGCACTTTGGCTTAGTTGCCCAAAAGTGTATGAACAGTTCGATTTTAAAGTCCGATAGTAAGATCTTTTATGATTCGCAGCTGTGACATTAAATAAAATTATCTACATTTTATTTCGTTTCCAACTTTTTTTATTCGTTTCGCGCCAGGCCGCTAACAGGCATCGCCAGATGTGCTATCGATTTATGTGCGACCATCGATATTGACTGCAATCGCGCATCATTCAAAATGGCGGCCCCCATGAGCAACTTCCCAGTTTAGACCGAACGTGTTGTTTTTTGCCGGAAAACTCGTCTAAATTCAGTTTTTGTGCATAATTATGTTTGGTAGAGGTGACAGCAGACTCTCTGGAGACGCCAGTTCTGTTGGCAGTTCCAGACAAACACTCTCTGAGTTAGTTTTGGAGATTGAAGAGGCATCGCAACAGAAACCAAAACAAAGTGAGTTTCAATACCTTGGCAACCGATAGCATAGTAGCTAACGCTAATTAGGTGGATACAATGTGTTATTTTCATGCAGAGGAAAATAGAATTGCTATTTGTATTAGTATTTACAGGGTTCTCTTTGCTTGAGAAATGCGGACTGAATAATCGTTAGATTCCGGCCAATGTTTTGGCTAAGGGTCCGTGGTCTAGGTCAAGCAATATTTTACGATTGATGCTGTATTTTCAGCATTTAGGATATATAATCAGTGTAATTAGATCTATAATCCAATGTTTTTGGTATTCGCTATCGTGACTAGAAACTGTTGCTAAGAATTTCGCCCGCGAGAATGTTATTCGGCTCCGGGAGAAGCAAAAGCTCTGCCGAGAGGCACAAGAGGCATCACAAGTGATTCCCATCAAAGGGCTTTACAGGCCGATGACTGGACTTGCTGGCAGTGTCAATACACAGGTAAATATTTTATATCAGGTAGACTGGCATAAAAAATAACACTCAAAGTATGGATTCAATTATTAAAAGAAGTTCAATTTTGCCAATAAAGCTATCGTAAAAACTTGCCAAGTGAGTTTTTATCATTTCTGTCCTACTATAGAGATCCAAACTCGCAAGTGGCAAAGTTTCATCAACTGGTCCAAGAATACCATTTCAGTCCGCACAGAGGACTATCTCCCAGGCAAACAACAATGCGAATGGTGGATTAAATAGCTCCGAAGGCGAAAAAGCGGATATCGGCCTCGTCGATGACACTAGTATTACACATGACTTGTCATTGAATCAGCAAAATATACCTAAGCTACCGATCGACGGGGAAAGCAGGGATACAAAAGAATCGAAAAATGTAAGTTTTTTCTGTCAGTTATTCAAACGACTACTTAGATATATATATATATATATTGTCGAGACATATTTTCCTAAACGTTCCAGTATTTCAGATTTTAACAAAAAATAAATAAAACAAAGCTACATCAATCAACGCAATCTTGCAATTACAACTTGTAAAACGTTAGAAATTCAATTATAGCTGGAAATGTCTTTTCTCTCATTACTAAGGGCACGGACAAGCGACAAGATGTCAAAATAAAAATTCCTCCTCGATCCCTCAGCAGTCAGAAGTTGGTCAGGACTTCATCGGCACCGTCTTTGGCAAGTGCGCAGACTGGCATTTCGAGAACTTCTCGCCACCTACCAGAAACATACTGTTACGGAAGTGTACCAAAGTAGTACGTATCTATGATCTAATAATATGGAATAACTAATAATCGCGTAGAAAATTTGAAGACACAATCGACCAATTGCCTTAACATCAATTGTGTCTGCTCGATGTTAAAGTCCATGCTTGTGGTCGGTTGTGTATTTATATATATTGACAAATGTATTTTGATATTTTTTTATTGAAAAGGGTCATGCCTGCAATCGTTTATGTCTATGTATTTCTTTCTGATTTAATAATCAGTTAAATTAAAAAAACAATTGCGCAATGAACTTTCCAAACAACCTCCATTCCAGCTTGGTAGACCGGAAAAAACAGTGGGATAAAGATGCCGTCGCCAGAAAGAAGCAGGAGGAATTGGAACAGTCTGCCCCACCAGGACAGGAACTTATCCCAGAAGATAAGAGGATTGAGACTTTACAGCAACTAGACGCTAGTGAGTATATACTCTAGAACGAATTTCCCTTTTGAAGAAAAACTAGTACTTGTTCTAATATTCAATACCCCAATCGATAAAACGGTTAGGAAAACTGATTTTATGTCATCTTTTAAATTCTAGAATACAACGATCTGCTGAAAAGGATGACTGCCCTGCCAGTGCGAATGGATACCTTGCGGGTCTGCGAATTACGCAAGGAACTCGAAAGGCAGTTAGTGAAAGTGGAGGAAGCCATTAAGATCTTTTCGCAACCTAAGGTCTTTTTGAAAAAAGACGCTTGAGACAAATCTATCGAACCAGTCTTATTACAAATGAATGGACAACTGCGAAACCAGTGTTTGCCTAATTTTTTGCCGTTCAAATTTAATAAATTATAAATCTATCAGTCACACCCCTATTGAATTAATGAATAATTATTCCAATTGATTTTATAGGGATATATAACCAAAAAACCTATTGGGAATATATAAATGTTTTTGGCGTCAGGTATAGTGCATGGTAGACGTAAACTTGAATGAATCTCTAAATGCAGACAGTGTCAGTGATATTCAACTTGCATTTTCCTTAAATTCCCATATTTAAAAACGCCTAATGATGTTTTTCATTGTATTTGTTTTCGTTTTTCGTAAAAGAAAAAAGAAATTCACGATTCAAACTGTTTACACAAAAAGTTGACGCAGACACCATCAGGTTATTTATTATTTTTTGGATGATCCTAACTTTTGATTTGTTAATACTGAGGGATATCCTGATTTACATTGTTTTTATTTACGACTATTTAGTTTGTGAATCCATTTTATTTTTGTTGACAACTTATTTATAAAACGTTACCGATCGAGCTTGCGATACTTGGCTCATTCCGGTGGCATTAATCTGTTTCACTCGAGTCCTTAGAAACCAACTGAGGAAAAGTTCATCGTTTAGGGAATGTGCAATGTGCAATTCATGCGACTCTTGTCCACAAAGAAAATTGAAGGAATAGTTCAGTTATTCGCAGATTTTCACAGTTTCATATAGAGTTTGACTGCAATTTGCAACTGTATCTGTTTTGACCATCTATCTGATATTATCAATAACTGTCCTTACCCGTTTTGCAGAATAGGTTGTCGTACACAGAACTTCTGATCAGCTATATTTTAATCGCCATATTTATGCTTATAGAATTATGAGCAGAATTGCTCCATGAGTCACCATTAGCAAGTATTACACATTTAAACCACCCACAAGTGCCTCAGCAGTCCACACTATTCGTTCTTTGAATTGTGACGAGACATAAATTTCGTTTGTAAATGGAAGTAGTTTTCTAGGGATGGGGAACATGTTCTAGTTCATCGTCAAAAAGAAATACTAACAGTGTTTGGTGAACACTTATTTTAGATATAACATTAATCACGAATAGACCAACATATCATAGGTACAGTGGGGTCACGTCATGGCCGATCCTTCAAAATGGCAATCTTCAAACCGGTCATCTGTAGCTGTGGACGAAGATGTAAAATGTGAAATAAACGATCGGTCAACCACCAAAGCGGTCATGCATGCGGGTGGTCAAACGTAGCGTCGAAATCTGTCCACTAATGGAAAAAACTAAAAGCGAAATCAGCTAAACAAACACAGAATGGTTAACAGCAAAATCATTAGGTTTTCTCCATCGGTGACAGACTTCAGTAAACTTTTTCGATCTTTGACCATTTGCATGCATGACCGATTCGGTGATTGACCCGTTAGCATTATTTTCTTCTACGCAGGTTTCCCCCCGACTATGACCCGTTTGAAGTTTGCCATTTTGAAGTATGGTCGGATCCTGGTACAGGGACTATGCAAAATGCAAAAACAAATAGACCGAGTACACTTACCATCGATAATCTTGCACGATTTCATCACCCCAAAACGGCTAACGGTACCTCCTGTCTGAGAAGACCAGCTCTTCAATTGTCGTAATTTGTCAAATTTCTCCGTCCAGAAAATAAATATGTCTGATACAGGCCAAGGTTTAGAATTAATGGGTGGCTCGATCGAAATTTTGTTTTACCACGTGTTACTTCCACTCCTCGTAACTATGAGGCGTGCAAGTTGATAGCGGAACACACGGGGGCCGACATAACGCTCGGGCAACATGTTTCCCATTCGTTTAAACTGTAAGACCTACTAGACATCGTACACATTGCGACAATGTTCCGACAGGACTGAAGTCGTGGCTGCAAATCACGTGGCGCCAACTATTGGTATCTGCGGTCATTTTAATGGTCCATGTGTCCGCTGTCCACGATGATACTGTTTGTAAAAAAGTCAACGTTTCGATGCAGTGTGACCGTTTATGTGAGTCGATAAGGTAGTCATGTCGAAAGCTCCATAGGTGCAATGAGCTGTCATCAAATCTCAAAAAACAAATATAAAGACGCCCCCAAAAACATTTGAAATGATGTAACATGTCAAAAGTGTCACGTGCTTATCCCAAACAATGGTTTACATGTGGCAGAAACGCTTTGCTCCTCGAAATTTGCTTTGCGAATTATCTTCGCGAAAATGCTCCATTTGGAAATTAAGCATTTGGCCAATTCGCGAAGCAAATTTCGAAGAGCAAAGCGTTTCTGCCACATGCAAACCATTGTTTAGGATAAGCACGTGATACTGTTGACATATTACATCATTTCAAATGTTTTTTGGGGGAGTCTTCATATATTTTTTTTTGAGATTTGATGACGGCTCATTGCTTTAATGGAGGTTTCGACATGACTACCTTATCAACTATCACAAACGGTCACACTGCATCGAAACGTTGACTTTTTTTACAAACAATATCATCGTGGACAGCTGACACATGGACCATTAAAATAACCGCAAAAACCAATTGTTGGCGCCACGAGGTTTGCAGCCACAACTACATTATTGATGGAATATTGCCACACTCAAAATATAATTTACGAAATTCTTCGATTGCAATTTCATTTTTGAAGTTACAATTGAGATCCCATGCTGGTCGACCTGCCCTGTTTGTCCTGATGGTCGACTTCTTTCCGAGTGGCCCGCACCTGATCCCCGGAAACTCGCGCCGTTTATTAGCAATTGCGGCCCGCGGGGTTCCTCCGCGTTGGCCGACGCTGTTTGAATCACTCACCAGGTGGCGTCCGCCTCATGCTCTTCCGGTCTGCACGAGCGCGTGCAATGCCGACCAGCGCAGAGCCGTCACGCAATTGGCACTCGCTGCCTTGCACATACGCTAGCCGCTCTCCTTTTAATCTTGACGAATTTCCTGTCAATAAGGCCGTAAAAATTGCCGTCGTCCTGTATGAACCTATATACCAGTATATATGGACGCCAAATATATGTCGTCGTCGATGGCTGGGGAGGGGTGTCGGTGTGGGAGGGCCTGATAAGATGGAGAGGAGGGTTGTTGGATGACGGGGGAGGGTGAGGGGGTGAGTGGGTGAGTGGGTGGTCGCGAGGCGAGAGACCCGAGAAATGGCCTATTAGGACGATCGAATCTAATGTGAGTGGGGCTCGGTACGGAGCCACGAAGGGACACGCGAACGTGGACGCTTGGTCCTTTGGTAAGGTATTATGGGATTGTATGGAACTTAGACAATGAAACAAAGGTAATCATTGCAGTTAGTTGGTTTTTTTTATAGAAGTAGACAAATCTATTCCGATATTTTCGATTGTTGACGGACATGCCTGCAAACGTTTATGTTTTTTTTCTGCGTAGAAATTGTTGATCAATAGGGAAAATCGAGTAATTGGTGAGGGTTTCCTTCGGGGCTGTTCAACGGTTCGTCGTCCCACGGGCGTTTCGTTCTGGAATCGAACCCACGACCTCGTGACCCGTAGAACGGCACTTTGTCCACAAGGAGTGTCAGGGAATGATGATTGAATTTCTGTATGTACTGGCCATACTTTGATTTCGTGCAAGAAATTCGTGTATTTTGTGACATGTTCAGACGCATTAATCCAATGACTGTATAGGAATAAGAAATAAATTTCCATTTCCAGACGGGCGTAAATATTTGAAGTTTTTTCTTCGATGGAATTGTAAGAATACGGCAGAAAAAATAGAACGATACCTTTTTTTTTGGAAGGGGGGGGTGCAAAAGACGCAAAATGTTGCAATGCATTTAGAATACAATCCAATTGTTGTACAAAAAAAAATTATACTCGAAATAAATTTCCTTAAAAACAGAAATTTGCAGGTAGGTTAATTTAGGGTCAACGATCACATTTTCCATCTGATCCCCACCGGGTATGGTATTTCTCCAACACAAGTGTTTTCTTGAACGCGAATCTGACATCAAACCCAGTGTGTGTCTTGGCTCTATAAGGTCCATCGGAAACGCCAGGAATTGGTATAGAGGTGGCGGCGGAGGGGGGTGGAGAATTGGTGTGGATGATGGCGGTGTTGGTAGTGGTGGCGGGGTGTTGTTGTGAGGGGAGGGTGGCGGGGATGAGGGGCTATATAGAGGAGGCATCTGGCGTCGGCAGTAACTAACTCTATTAGGGGCTGCCAATAGAGTCCGCGTCTTTATTATTTTGCGGCGCTTTCGGTCGCGTCGTAATCCCCGTCGCCTGGCGCCGAGCGCTGACCGCAAGCGAACGAGAGAGAGAGAGAGCGATAGTGAGAGAGCAAAGAGTGGATGGGATGAGAATATGCCTTGCGATATGCTGCTGTTGCTGCTGACGCGTGTGTTTGTGCGTGTCGTGAACCCTGGGTGGCACAAATGACGATACACGCGGTACGGGGCTGGGGGTGATGTAGCGTCGCGATGCGCTGATTTTTCGCGTGTATGTACGAGTATGTGAGAGAGAAATACCAGTCGTGGCCAATACCAACGAGAAATGGCCATACTGAATTCGGCGATATTTTATTTTCTGAAAATAACAAATGTGATTGAGGGCTGAATTTGAAATTTAATTAATAGATACGAAAAATGATGTGATGTAATTATTTCTTCAATGAAAAAAGTAGGTTGTAACCTAGACCATTAGGTAGCACCTAATGGTCTAGTGGTCTAGTGTTCAACCTACTTTTTTCATTGTTTTTATAACGTCTCCTATCTTATTTTTCTTGAATTAATTCTTCGCCTTTGTAAATTTCTTTTTCAAATTTCGATGGATGGTTGACTAGGTGCACTAGGGCGAATATTTCCGCCGTGTGAAATGCAATTTTTGTTTTGATGCAGTTTGAATAAAGCTGCATTTATTCAAAAGAAAATAAACTATTTCAAGAAAGAAGCGAGTTATGAACAAATAAGTAAATAATTGAATTTATTTTTTTGTTTTAAAATTCCCTTTCGGTCGGTTAATCTTAAGATTTCCAGTGCGGCTCTCATTTATTCGATTTCGAGGTACTGGTAAAAATGTGTCCCACAAGTAAAAAAATGTTGTACAGTAACATGCAGTACAATAACGTGTACATGTAAAAATCAGCTCAATTCTGTTATGTTTTGATTTGATGGCATTGATTGGTTTGATGGCTATGCTCGTATGAACAAATTTTCAACTTTTTTCAATTGAATCTGCTGCATTGCTTTCTCCACAATTGAATCGAACTTCGGCAGACACAAACATGCGTAAATGTGATCGTCAAGATGACGAGATGGTGGACTGAATGGAGGGAAGGGGAAGGTTGAGGGCTCGTCGACTAAGTTTGCCGCGCCTTTCCCGGTGTCCATCTTTCACATCTCCAGCTTTCACATCTCCACAAAAATCGGTGTTTGTTTCGGAAAAAAAGAGAAGAAAAAAATATTTCGCATTCCACCGTGCACGCACTCATACTCGCGCACGATGAAACAGTTGTCCATTTCTGTTTACAGTGCTTTCTCCCGCCCTCAACCTATGCAGAGAAAGAAAGCGAGTCGCGCGCGCCGCGAGAGCCGCTTGGTGGCGCCGGCGTCGCGCTCGCTCTCTCTCGCCCGGTCCGCAGTCCGGGCGCCGACACCATCCTCGCACCACGCGTCTCTCCCCGAGCCCACAACTCGCGCCCGCTCACTCATCATCACACCCGTCCGTCGGGCTCTCTCGCCGAACCGCCCGCCCGATCTTCTCTCTCCGCCTCCGATCAACCTCGCCCCGCGATCTCGCTATCCTCCCGCCGGGGTCTGCCGCGCTGCAGCTCGGCATCGCCACCGCCAAACTCCCCGTCACATCCACACACGCCCGAGTGCGAGAGACACGGGGGCCAAAAACACTCGTCGCTGCTGCCACTAAAAGCTTTTCTCGTCACCGTACGCTTGTCATCGCTTAGTTTGTTCAACAACAACACAGCTCTGTTTTTTATTTTCTCATTTTTTTCTCTCCTTTTTCTTTTTCTTCAATCTTTTTCCTCCTCATCTTTTACGACCGTGTTTCTGTCTACTATTTTCAATCCCCGCCTTCTCTTATTTATTCGACGTCGAGTTTGGAGTGGGGTGACACACAGACTCGGTAAAAATTCAACCCACCCACCCCCTCGAGTGAATTTTCGTGTATTTTCTGACGGTGTTGCGTTTATTTCCCAGCCCGTAACTTGTTTTCTTCATTTTTTTTACCAACGCGTCACCTTTTTCGAAGAACAGTTTTTGTGGTTGGTTGGTCGGTCGGGGTTCTTGTCGCTCAACCCCGCCCACGCATTTCCACACCTGAACTTGCCAGACAACCGGCGTCTTTTTCTGACGAAACGACAGATCAATAATCGAAGATCGTTCCCGATTCACTTCGCCTTCGCGTTGGTGGTCTCTCTCAACCTCTTTCTGCTCTCGGGTGTTCACGAATCCGTCGATCGTGCATTGACATATTGCTGCTGCAACAACGCGACACAAAAACAGTATTCCTCTTTTTTTTTTATTCACTATTTTTTTCACTATCTGTCTCTTCTGTTCTTGTCTCGTTTTTTTTTTTCCATCTCTATTCTGGTTTTTTTCTCCCCATGCTGCTGCAACACGGTGACCGAAAAAATATATAACTTGTTCTCGACGTGAACGTTTTTCGTTGTGTGTGTGCTTGTGTGCGAATCGGCACCTGGGAAATGTCATGTCTCGCCGCCAAAAAAAGAAAGTACACGGGGAACCTGCTCCAGAAAACGCGTTCGACAATTTTTTGATCCCGGTGATGAAAAAAATACAGCATAAACGTGTATTTTCTGCGGACAAAAAACGGCTCTTTTTATAACAATTTCAGAGTTGATATATATTTTTTCTAATCTTTTTTTTTTCTTTTCTTTTTCTACAACCTGTCTCCAACATTACTCTATCGAACTATGACGAATTGACTTTGACTTCGAAAATTGTTTATTTCTTTTGATCGTTCGCCCGGGTATACGTGTGTTTTCTAGCGCGTTCGACCGTTTTCGAAATGGCTCCATATTGACTTTGGCCGGGCTTCACACAGGTGATCATTATTTCGCGGACCTACCTGAGTAACTGTAAAACTGAACCGATTCGCTGATAAATTTCATAACTGTTTTTTATGTGGGAGAAATCGCGACTGACGAAAATACGGGCTCTCCGAACGGGTTGAATTTTTTTCTCGAACGATCGGGTTTGTGGACTGTGCGTGTGTCCTCCCTTTATAAGTAACTCCGCCCGCAACAGCTGTTGGTTCCAATGGCGCTCTCGAATCAGAAAACTCTCTCGACTAACTCGACTTTTCCATGTGCTGATCTCTCGTAAGTGGCAAAAAAATTCTTGTATCTCTATCTTCTTTTTTTCTTCTTCCATCTCTCAGTTTGTCGTTCTGAAATTCAGAAAACCGTATGGTTGCTCCCATTAAGATATAAGAGTAGATTTCAAAAATAGGGTGGGTTACCTTTTACACGCGGATTGCCAGCGTCGTGTCTTAACGTGTTAAGCTTTTAATTTGGCGGTTTCATTAGTACTGTGTGTCGTTGCCTCGCGTCGTTGAAATGTGGCGAATATTTGTCGTGGGAAATTCGCCGCCTGGTTGCTCGTTCTATGTATGTATGTGTATGTACGTGTGTTTGTTGCGTGCGTGTAAAAGCTGCTTTTCATCAGTACTTTGAGCGCCGCCCCTCCATAAGACGTGTGTGTATACGCGTATATCAATGGCTTTTTCACGCGCTTTAGATACTGGTAGACGCATTGAAGCGCCGCTTTGCCCCCCGCTTTTCCACGCTGCCAAGCACATTATGTCCCGAAAAAGTCGGCAAGAAAAACAAAGGCAGATGCGCCGCGTACTCTAATTATTGTACTCTCGGGGGGCGTTTTGGGAATTAATGCTTTGATGCTTTTTCGCGTCTCGGTGAGAAACACTCTTTTTGACTGGTTCTTTACGTGTACGCCAAACGGCGGAGAGTGCGTGTATCTCGGGGTTGTTTGTTTCGCCAACAACACGATTTAATTCCACATTCCAGCGTGAAAGTCATTTTTTTGAATACGTAAACAAGCGTGTGAATAGTTTAAATGAGCTGCATGCGAACATTTCGGTCGTACTTGTACATACAATGCCTATTTGTTATTCGTCGTATCGTTGTTCCAATTTTACCAAATCTAACCAAATTGCTACTATTACATGTACCGCCGAATCAAGTATTGTTATTCGTCGTTCTATGACTTTCCGATTTATTGAAATTCTTTAACACGTATTTTTAAACATATTTATCTACTAGTATATCTAATTTGTACGCTTATTTGTGAAAAATATATTTAACATTTTTTTCTCTAAAATTTTGGTCTCCATTATTTTGCTGTAAAAAAATGTTTTTATTTTTTAATTACTGTAAACTATGTTTAAAATGATTTGAATGGATATTTTGACGTATCCAAGCAGAGTTACAATGTTCATATTCGATAAAATCCAAACTTATGTATGCG
>JAUJYS010005260.1:0-11205 GCA_033995665.1 Melogona broelemanni
GAAAGCCTGCGCCGGGAATCGAACCCGGGACCGTCCGCTTCGTAGGATGTTGCCATACCCACTGAGCCATCTGTACGCACTAATCGCACAACGTTTTAAATCATGTGAAATTGAATTACGTCAAGATAAGACTAGTAAAGATTGAATCGTGTATTCTTAAAATCAAAAGAACAGCATAATTAACAATATTTCTTGTGAATTATTTTACAATATTTAACTTTGATTATGGTGTTCACCTTATACTTCACTGCTGTGCGTTATACTACTTGTTTTTAAGTCAACAAGACACTAAATGTAACAGAAGCAATAAGCAAAAATTGGTACTTTCTTGATTCCGCGAAAATTGACGTATTTTCTGATTCAGCGAAAATGGACTGTCGTGCGCGAAACTATTTATCATTTGCATATATATACGCGATGCGTCAGCCTATGGCTTATTTCATCTAGTGACTCGTTGTCCTATTATACGTGAGCAAAAAAGGTTCGTGGGAGGAAATGTCAATGTGCAGGCAAATCGGACATTGCCTCTTACTCGACATCAGAGAGGCTCGAATGGGCGGCGAAATAACGAACAAAAAAAGATCGATTTGGTCAGTACCATGCATCCCTAGCACAATGGACCGTCGCCTTTTTCAACAATCATGTTATTGGAGTACTGTCACTTTTAATAGTAATTATAACACTTGAAAGCAAAAAAAAAAAGTAATTCATTGGCTTAAACATATTCAAATTATTAATTTCGGGGAAAAAAATCGCTGGTAGGTAATAGCGTATTAATGAGAATCACTCCTTAACTATTTATAATACAAACTAATTAAATTGAGTGCGATAGTAAAACACTTTATAAGTCTGCCAGGCACCAGAGATATTTAATAGAAGTGTTTTCACACTTATTTTAAACTTTTATTTACGGCGGAGTTAACTAAATTTCATGAAGGACGGTTATCTAACCTCCGTTTAGGTGTACATGGATACGTTACGTAAATGTAATTGGTAAATGACATTGACAAAATAGGAATAATCTTTTACTATTAGAATACACATGTGTAGGTTTAGTCAATACAGTCACCTGACTGTTGTCTCACAATGCATACGGAAAAGTCAGGGTAAAATAATTATTTAAAAAAACTGTTTGGTTGTTTTTGCAAACAATGAATTATACTCAGTTCCAACTCTGGTCTTCCGAGGGTACTCGTACATGTATTCAACCGTTACATTGATCTTTCGTATAGAGTGGCCACAGTTTGGGATCGTAATCCACGCGAGTCTATCTCTCCAACCCCGATAGGTTTGCTTTGTTATCGAATAAAATACGTTGAAACCGCCTTCTAATTTTGTCGAAGCTACTGATTAAATTTTGTACATGCATTGAGGTGTCAGATGAAATGTTCCATCGCCCAAATCAATTATTCCTTTCCCTGCGTGTAAGCCTTTTGATATTTGCCACTGCCTCCTTTATTTTGATCATTGTACCAATGCTCGTGAAACCATTTTTCTAAACAATAAGACCATCGCGCATGCGCAAGTAACAATCAAAAAGTAATATCAACGTTGTGGATGACAAGATCGCATTTGTGTAATTGTTTCTACATGAAAAAAATGCTTCCAATCCTGACAATGTTTTCTTTATAAATGGTAGTGAAGATCGTCGCTTTTTCTAATTGAGCGTAGTTTATTTTTTAGGATCGTCAAATTGGTTCAGGTTACTACTTTTCATTACTTTTTCATTTCACCCTGCCTAGGCATTCGCACATGCGTGTGGGATGGTTTTGCCAAAGGGGGACGCCCATTAAATACCGAAGTGAGACATTAATAACTAATGCTCTGATTTAATAATGCATTCGAAGCGGACGTAAAATGGATGAATTGCTGGCGAATAGTCGAACGACGAGCCATCGTGGAGTACTCGCGATACCAACTGCGCATGCGCGTAAATGCTTGGATAAAAGATGGTTGCGAAGAAAATATGTGCCGACGAATGAATGTGGAAGAATAATTGTTGTGGAATGAAGTATGGAACCAAGTACATTTAGGCGCCTTTGATTTGAATTATGAACGATTTCATTGTTTTCTGGTCTGGCGAAGTTCATCACACGATATTGGCAACATTATTTTGTTGTCGACCGTTGAAATATTAGTTGATAAATAAAATCGCATTAACAATGTCACGGTATAAAGATAACGTTGAATAACAAATATTGTTAATTTAAAACCTACAGCAACAAACCTATACCAACAAATCACATGGTCGGTCTGTTACGATTGAATAATTTATTCCACTATCACTGGTAATTTTTTCATCGCTAGTACCGTAATATAAAATCGTGATCGTTGTTATTGAATGCTATTAAAAATTCGTGTGCATTGACATTTGAATCATGCCATTTCAATTATAATATAAATTCGTGTGCCTTGATATTTTAATGCTAATATGAATTCGTGTCCATTGATGTTTGAATGATGGTTTAAAAAAATAGCTGGTTCCTGATATCAGTCTATTTGGAAAAAATTAACTCCAAATGTAGATTTATTTCATTGCTAGTGAAATTCTCTAAAATTAAATCTAATTTTCTCTCACACATACGCGCACATTTAACTTGCACATGGGACATTACAACTTGACAGGTAAATGCATATTGAAAATGTCTCATTTGGAAAAGTAATCCAATTGAAGCACTCAGGACAAGCAAAAGTAAATTTTTAAAAAAATGTGTTGTATCACTTACCTTAAATAAAAAATGCCTAGAATTTCGCTGCCCTAACCACAACGATAAATTTCTTCCCTGGAACTTCCTATCAACGTCTCGTATAACACGCTCGTAAATACGATTACAGTCCACTAGAAGTGTCACATGATTGCCGCTCACGGTCACCGCCAGGCGGTGCCACTTGCCGTCCGCCAACCGGTACGGAAATATTTCTACATATACACTGTCCTTGTGCGTGTAATGCAAACGAATCTCGTCCTTTCGCGCACTACTCTGAAGCTCCAAAAACCTGAAAGAAAAGAACCAAAAAAAGAGCACAATGAGAACAAGTATTGGACTAGTACGCCACATGTATTAAAACAGAATTTTTCTTTATAAAAACGAAAGGGACAGTATTACCAAAACGAGCAAGGACAATATTGTCTTCGACAATCTTTGGAACATATTGTATTCTCAACATAACAAAAATGATATTGTCAATAAAAATAATTCATTTTTATATTTTTGGGTATTCAGAATATTGCAAAAAAAAAAACATTTTTTTTACATTTTTTAATCTGCAATTCGGTAATGGTTATCTGCTTTTCATTGTCAACTTGGTTGAACGTACTGATCTGATTCTCCTGGCATGAGGATTATCGATTTGCCACTTTTCCAAGATAGCCGCCACGGCTCATAAGTATTGCCCTATTACCGTAATCATAGTCATTTGGCACGCGCGCTCTCCAACTGCCACCGGAAGTGCCCGGACTCCATTTAGATGCTCTTTTTATTTACTGTTTGCCCCCAACTACAGTTGACGGCGCATTAGGCCCCACATCTTTTCTACTCGTACGGTCAACGTGTACAGGGTACATTCAATGCGTGGGCGAAATACTACGCGCTGATTTCTTGCTCAGTGCTGCTGCCTGAGTTGCAATTCCAAGAGAGCCATAAAGGCATTTATCTAGTGTAAAAATATATGTATCAAACGAATATAAAATGTTTATTTAAATTTTACCCAGGGAGATTTTTTTTTTATAAATGGGTTAGTACATCCGAGCTGCATTTGTGTTGGTCATTATATAAAAAATGTGCACCTCGTCTTTTTTGTGTGTTTCGTGCTCATGAACTTTTGAAAAAAAAAAACAGTTCAATATCGAAAGGATCGGCGTCCGTTTATTACATTACTGCACGTAAGTGGTTTTTATACTAAGCTATTTTGGTTAGATCTTTTTGTTGATAGACCAGTATCAACCAGGGCATGCACTCTATCGTATGCGAGCCATACATGCTGCACAGGAGTTAGTTGTTTCAGGAATCCTCGTTGACCTATTCACGGCGTAATTGGTCATTTATATACTGTGCACATACTGTATGGGAGCTCTATGTTTGCCCTTTTATTGCATCCAGCTAACATACTGTACACTATCGGCAATCGACTTTTGTTAATAATATAGAACGGGTACGAGATGGGAGTAGCCATAGAATCCTGCATTGACTGTTACGCCCCCTGATGGGAGTCGGAAACGATTCCGCAATAACTATCGATAATTGCACCTTAATACAGAACGTATTTTCATTTAATTAAATGTCGAAATTAAGATTGGAAATGTTGAAGGGTGAGCCAAAGATAGTGTTGTTTTCCGGGTACACTTTTTTTCCCTCCGAATTGTGAAACTCTTTCAGATTGGGGCGCTATTCACTTTCCTGTTCACTGATCACTTGGTTTCGCCAGAAAGGTATTTAGTGGTTTTTTGCACTATCGTCTGTCTCCAAGGACTTCCAAATTTAGATAATACAAACTTGGTTGGCTTGGTATAGGGTTGCGCACGTCTTTAGAGAAGATCACGCGCGTTTCAAACGATCGGGACGTGACTGAATGAAACTGCATCGTGTATCCGTTCACAAAGCCGACGGCGCGATCGACTTCTGGGTCTCACATAATTACGTGTTTCAGCACGTTTACAGGTACATGTACTGTAGTACACATTACCAATTTGACAGATAGATCCGTTCATGTACGGGGTACCCGATAAATGCGAAGAAATAGTATTCTTAGTGCGTCCATATTGCCAATATTTAAATTTTGTAGGACGTTTTTAATTCAATTTTTGACATTTGTTAAACGTTTTAATCGCAATTTTTGAAATTTGTATGACGTTTTAAATGCGTTGAAAAATGTCATGGCGTCATGACGCCATTGTAATATTATTTTTTGTTATAATTTGTGTTATAATTTGAAAAATGCCAAAAAAAAGTGTTTTTTATCCTAAGTCAAAGATATCGATGATCAAAAAAAGTTGTCAAAAAATAATCCGATTCGTAATTCAGGCTGACGCTCCAATTTCACATTTCTCCATTTCAATTTCAATCACATTATATTATATATTTTTTTTTCTTTTTCCCGCCTCTGATGCTGCCCCGCCTTATGCCCCGATCTGCCGCCAGTTCAATACACGCCGTCAATAGAGAATGGAAAATGAAAGTGGGCTCAAACTGACCTATTATTGCCCTCCGAAAACGCTATGATACTGCCAGCGTTTTTCTCCTCTTGTTGTACCGTGGCCAGCACAGTGAACTCATTGGTGGATGATAGTAATCGCGTGGCACGGTCGTACACGTCATCCGACAGCCGGACACTCCTACTGTCACCTGGGAATGGAGAAAAAAACAATGAGATTTGAGTATAGAGTGTAGGTTAGATTGGAGGATTTTTTGCTTATCGATACGACGACGTATTTTTATTCATTCGATATCGGCACGCGGAAGAGCACTATAGAAAAGCAGTAAAAAAAACGCGAAATAATTACTATTATATAAATATTTTTGAGATGGACATTTTATGTACCACCAACAAAATGTGTTTTAAAAATCAAGAATACTTTAAACTTCGGAATAGATAAAATCATTTTAAAGTCATTTTCATAAAGATTAGGGAAACAGACAATTTCTTTAAAAAATCAACAAACGCTTCCATGATTTAGCCAGTAATTTTTCATGATTGTTTTTTTTTTTTTTAAATTGCAGTTTTTGAATGTTACTAGAGGAGATTCTGTACCCCTCGTGTTACAATTTCAATATTTGTGGGGAACATTTTCACAAGTACCCCGGGATCGAATAAACGAGAGCCCGCGCAGGGAATCGAACCCGAGGCCGCTGTACAGCAATCGGTTGAAATGCCGACTGGGTTACGAGTAGTCGTACGGTACATTTAATTAATTAAACGAACTGCATTTTTTTTTAACTGTTTCCACGTCGAAAAAAAGTTAATGTTGTCTAAAAGCTTTTTTGCTGAATTCAGTATTCTGTTTTAGAGATCGTCACTACAAAGTGAATGGATAAACTTCCAATTCGATTAATTGCGCCCCCCGTCACCAGCTTTGTCGCAATTACCGGTGAAGGCTACGCCTCCATCGACTAATTACATTAACTCGTCATACCAATGCTAATACGTATGCAAAACAAATGTCGTAATTGATAGGCACACGCTTATATGACGAACTGCCTGTACGTGTACGTATTCGATTGTTCGCCGCGGCGTTCTAACGACAAAACGATGGGTCGAGCGTAATTCTCCCAAACGTATAATTAACGCTCCGGCCATTTTAAACATCATAATATGCAAATTAGGTTTCGCGTGTTGTCGTTATTATGCCTGCATATACCCATTGCGGCCATTGTAAAATTATACATCTGCCTGGCGCCGCGTCTACGTGGAAACGGAACAGCCCAAGAGCTGTTTTACATTAGCCGCAAACCCTCCACGGTTAGCCTCGTCATGCAGACCACACATTCAATGTTGCAGCCTAAGCGGCAGACGACAGCTTGTAGCGCAGCGGCAGCTGGGGCCTGTATGACGAGGTTAACCGACGACGGTTTACGGTTACTATGAAACCGATCCAACAGTGGCTGCGCGTCTCCGGTATTCGAATTAGCGCTCGTTACTCTCAGATTGGCGCCTAATTATTAACGCATCGCCTTTAAATTAACTTCCTTTGCTTCGTCAAATTGCTCACGTTCGCACTCTTGTTGATCGACTTTCACGCGTTTAACGATGGCCTTATGGTCACGCCTCGTCCTCGTCGTAGAATTGTGACCGTTGAGTCGAGGTCAATGACCCTTTCAGGCGATGACACGAAATTCAAACAGTGAAAGCTCGGCGTGAGACATGTAAGACATGTAATTGAACTATCGCGGTAACAACCAAGGTACCGAACACTTGGTAAAATATTTAGTAAAAGTTTCTGTAATTTTAAGAAAATTTCAAAATGGCTTTATAATTTTATGATCAATGATAGGAATTGCGAAAGCTTACCTTGTAATAAAATGGCCGGCGAATAACTGTGTACGCCGACTCCCATGTGAACTCCATCGTACGTCGTATTGAAGAGATGCAAGCCATCGATAAAATCGATCTGGTATCGCCTTTCTATTTCTAAGCCTAGCACTGCAACGAATCAGAAAAAAAGAAAATTGTTAATAACTAGTGAAAGTTGTGGTTATGCCTGTATTTTAGTGAGCGCAAAAATTAAATATTGAAAATGATGGCTATAATCTATTTCATTGGCTTCGTGATTAAAAAATTTCATGTAAAATTACAATTGATAGATTCCAACGAATACATTTTTCAGGGAAATACAACTATAAAGTCTTTCTTTAAAATTACTGTATATCTTTCCAAACATAACCAATATAATTAAGGCCAAAATTATTTTGCCGATTAAAGTAATATTAAATAAATCACTATAATAAATATGATCCAATGTGTCTGAGAAGGGGTGGAAGGGGGGAGTACATGTTTTGTGCCATGTTGCACGTGGTCCGAGTTTCTCGATTAAAATAAGTTACGCGATTAAAAGTAGCTGTGAAACAAAGAATTATGTATGAAATGTGTTTGCAAACGAACTTGAGTCCGACTATGAGACCGACAACCAACGGTTGCAAATCAAAATAATGTTCACGTTAGTATAGACGGACGTGTGTTGCGGAACATAAATTTGTACGTTTTCGGAGAAATCTTAATTTCTCCTAGCGCGATAGTTTGGTGTAAAAATATATTTAAAACTCAATATGAAAATAATGAGCTGCAGCGCAGCACTCTCGCCAATCCATACTAATATATTCAGTGCGAATCGACCAACGTAGTCGATAGTGCCGCCAATACCAGCCAGAAAATTCATGAATTGACCTAATATATAGTATACAGTAATTGAACGCTGTCAAATAAACATTGCGGCTCAAATCAAAGTCGCGCTTCTAGGGAAGTTATCAAAGGCCCGTGTAAACAGGGGGAAATGCCGCTCGAGTTATTATTTAGGGTGAATACAATAGTGTATACATATCAAAAACGTGATAGGGCGACGGAACTTACAGATGCGGGGCGAAAGGGCGAGAAACACCGCCAGCGCACAGAACGCCCACCACGAGCATTGCAGCCGAGGCTCGAAAATCCAAGTCGGCATAGCCACTTTCGAAATATCACTCGATACAGTAGATGAACCGGAAGTATTTCATCAACGATCAATCGATTGATCCACTTTCCAGAGACACATGGCGATCCATATGGAACCGGGATCTCGGTGAGACAATCATCGGTGATGCATTTCACAATGAAAATAAAGACTTTATGTTTCCGAACCACGCACAACGTCCCTTAAAATATTGTTAATATTAACACGGACGAAGCCGGGCCAAATTTCTAGTACTATTAGATCATCAAGCAAATTGGACTTATTGCTTTATAATACAGCGATTTTCGAAGAAAAAAACACACTAAAAAATCACTTTGAAGTTAAATTCCAAAAAAATCACATAATCCAAGATGGTGGTTGATCCAATATGTTTGTGTTTTTCCTCAGAGCGTATTGTCAGTTCGTACAAACTCTTCAACGCCACCGATTGACAACACTATGTTGTCGCGATCACCTTGAAATCGTTATCACAGTCCGGATATCAGCCAGTCGGTTTCCCACCTTGAATCACTATCGGCACTTATTTCGATAAGTGGCTCGTATGTCACACCCCGTGCTAGAAAAGGAAGGCACGGCAACACAGCCAACGTTACAGATACGTTATATATTTTACCTTTTATGATCTCCCATAGGGACATTCATTTGTAGATAAGATACTAATCTCCTTCTACAAGGTGAGGCTAGTGATGCCCAGTCAGAGGAGATATTCGATTTCAGCGAAACGCGTTAGAGTCCACTGTGCGTGGGATGTTAGTCGAAGGTGGGTTGGATCGTATATAAATAAATTCGGTATTTCATCGTTACAGGTATGGAGAAACTTTGTTGAACCATACATACACACACGCACTCATTCATCGTCAGGGCAGGATGTGACAGTGATGCAATTTTACGTTAGGCGCGTGTTTAATCCACGGCCTACCCCTGCAGGGGCTTAGAACCTAATGAACCTTGCGCATTACAGGGAGCGGTTGGCTTTCCATATTGGCGGGTATTAAAAGAGTTGTGTGCCCAGAAGTTCTCTATCTATGACGTAGGCGGTAGGTAGGCTGGCTGCCAGTGCAGCGTTTGACCGCGAATCAAAAGTTGGCTGTTGTCGACAACAGCAGCAGGCTTTCTCGAATGACGTAGACTGGTTCCATGGGATATAACTTAGGTGGAAATTGGCAGCATGTCAGCACGATAAGATGATGCGTCGTGCTGCTGCCGCTGTTGGGATGCGGTGCTGGAGGTTCAAGTGTAATCTTGAATGTTCGAGACATTGGTCTTGCAATATGTTTCCTAATTAATTCGAAATTTGATTTCCAATTGATTTTCTAGTTAAGAATACTGAAATATTTATTAATGAACAAATAATAAACATTACAATGTAATAATTAAAACTAGGGGTTCAAATTTTTCAGGCACATTATTCACTGAATAATTAAATAAGTTGATGTCGTTGACTACAAAGGATAGACACGGAAACACGAGTCAATACGGTGAATGTTCATATTTTTTAACATATCATAATTATATTATCCTATCCTTTATGGTCAATATACCAACTAATTTAATTATTCAATAAATTGTGTTACCTCAAACTGCTCATAAACACATATTAAAAATGCTTAATAACTTATTATGTTTTTTGTTGTTATTAAACCAATTTTCTTTATTTGGGTGATTCTTCAACTAAATATTAAATCATATTGTAAGATAGCTGCTAGAAATTACTCTATTGTCGCACTGTTGTTTGAGATATTCATTTTTTAGAATTTTGTTAAAAAATTCTAGTACCAGGATTTTTAATCAGGATAATTAATTTATTAAGATGATACGTAGAGATGAAGTGTACATATTGCTAGATAATGCCAAAACTTTATTTGAATTGCTACACAAATAATATGTAGGGTAAATAAGTACAGGTTGCTACAGTCATCTTATTCATACACATTACTCCGAATATATTGGCGTGTACATATGGAGTACAATGCTTTTTCGCTAATTTCCACTGTACATATATTATGTGGCTGCCAACGGTCGTTAGGTGTCGCCTACTAACATCGTTCTTAATCGATTTTTTGGTCGGCGCTTCCGAGTCGACAGGTGATTTATGGCCGACGGTGATACTATCCAGGAATGAATGGGCGCAGGGTCTCCGAAAACGTCAACTCTTATTTGACTCTACGGCTGCTCAAACATACTGGTACTTTCACCAACGTGTGTCGTCAGTACCGTGTACGGAAAGTTCAACGGTATTGGGGGCTTCGCCGATTGTGCCCAGTTTAGCGTAACTGGATAGGGGCAATTCACAGCGCAAGTAATTGTACTGAGTTGCTGAGTATAGGCATATTTTTCAGTGTAGGGGGAAAGTTTCGCCGACTGTGTAACTTATCTAGCCACAAATAATTCATAGTAAGATATCAAGTGTGTAAGTAGGTTCTCTAAGCATTGTTTGTCCTTTTCCACTCCCTAAATTCAAATGTCTTCGAAAATTGTAAAGAAATTTAAAAATAGAATATACGTCAAATGTATCCGACCACCCGCCGAGTGGTGGTTTCATTGAGTGAACGGCGGATCATTGCTAGTATCCTCCTGAGATCCGAGGTAAAGTCAATGCAGATTGACTGTATTGGATTGGACAAATTTCTGACATGTTGGGTAAATTAGATTGGATAAAATAGAACAGATCTTGCAATATACGACTAATAAGAGTACAGCAGATGTAATTAGTTGAGCTTAAAAATACCGGTATAACTAGCGGTCCAATTAGTAGTATTTACTAACTCAACTACATAACAAGCATCGGCTAAAGCGCTAGGGGCATTATTAGCGATTTTCTTCTCATTGAATGTATAATTCTGTCTACTCAGGTCCGACTACAAATCAGATTTAATACGACAGCTATAGTATATACCGTATGTGCATATTTTTTTAATCATTGTAGCGCCTATTGCACTACAGGATTACTGCACCCTCGTGTCTCTCTGGAGATATGTGAGGGGCAGGGAAGGGAAGGGAAGAGGGATGGCAGCTGGAATAGCCAGACTGCAGGATCCACCCCT
>JAUJYS010005261.1:0-11205 GCA_033995665.1 Melogona broelemanni
AACGACTGATGATTTAGAAAAATGAAGGATATCAAACGTGAATAATGTAATAGGAACGAGGCACGTATGCACCTGACTTAACGAAGTTGTTTACCGCCTGAAATGAAATATTCGAAAAATAAACATGTAAAATCATATTTCACAGAAGTTACATATTTGACTAGAACAAAATAATTTCAAATTTGGGGAAACGGATCAATATTTTGGTAACCAGTTTAACGACTGATGATTTAGAAAAATGAAGGATATCAAACGTGAATAATGTAATAGGAACGAGGCACGTATGCACCTGACAACGAAGTGGTTTACCGCCTGAAATGAAATATTCGAAAAATAAACATGTAAAATCAGATTTCACAAAATTCTTTATCAAATTTCATTTGAGCAAGTTTTGTTTTCAAAGCCACATAAGCTAGCCGGGCTTTGCTTTCCTGCTCAATGTAATGCATACGTGCCTCATGCTCAATTACATGCATTCTCAATTTTTCATCATAAAAAAGCTTTTTAGCTTCAGCACAACTCTGAATTTTTTTGGACGTATCGGCCCGATCGGTGGATGGTTTTTCCAGAACAGGGCGCCGACGGCCAACCCATTCATTCGTCCTTCTTGGAGTAATGCCTGACGAACTTGTAGATGGTGTGTTTTCACTTACAGTACCATTTAGCAACTGTGATGGCTCATTCTGTAGGATTCCCTGAAACAAAGTGAAACAAAAAAAAAATCACTATTACAATTTGCGGCATGTTCCTCAAACTTTCTGCTTTTATTTCGGCTGCATCTATTTTATTTTTATATTCAATTATAAACGTACCTCTATGCTGCGATTTGGTGTGCTATCAACTACTTCCACATTTTCAATCATGTCCATATTGTGGGTGTCATGGTCATTGTTGTCATCCTGACAGTCATAGACATTGTTGATTTCCTGAACTGTTGAGGTAAACATTAAATGATAAACATTAATTGGAATGCAAGAGAAATTACAATATTTATAGTTTGGATTCCAGATATTATCAGAAATCTAAAATCTTACCAATTTCGCCACGATAGCGAGCATCACAGTCGTACGGATTTTTCGGCGGATTTATCCGTATGTTTAACAGCCTTTCCGCCTTATCAAATAACGCATTTGGTTTCAGGGAGTATGGGCCACCTCCAGTTTTGTATGATTCAACCATGTGGCTTGACTTTCGCTTTTTGGTATGGTACAAGATTGTCCCATACGCCGCTTTTAATTGCTCAGAAGTTCGTGGCAACCTGTCCAAGGACCTGTAAAAGATATTAATATTAGACTGTTGGTTCTCATCCTGAAGGGAGATTGTGATGTCAATGTTGAGAAAAAAGGGGCTGCTTGCGGGTATATATTGTAATTGTAATTGTAATTAACCTCGCCGTGAACTCCTCCTTGAGTAAATCCCATTCCGCATTTTTCTTTGATACATTCACCGCGTCAGTTTCTTTATTGTTCAACACATCCCCATGCTCGATGACAAGTTCAATTAGGAGATCCTTCTCCCTGTCAGTAAAATTTGGGGAGCGGTGTCTGGGTGCTTTGGCAGTCATCTATAAGTAAAAATATTAATATACATTGTGATTAGAAATACTGCGGTTCACCACTGAATTAATTTGCAAGAAGTAATTGACGTAATCCTTGCACTATAAAATGTTCATCTCAGCATGTACAGAACACAGAATTGAAATTTTGAGATTTCCTGATGAAAATTGACAACTACAGCAGGCATTATATTTGTCATCAATGATATATATGTTTATTACATTGTTGTCTTCCTAGTTCGCATAATTATCATGTTTTTTAATAGCTTCTACATGACACAATTTTTTCGTTTCACAATCTCATTCATCATAGGTCGTTGGGTTTGGTAAATTGTACATGTACATCTTGACAAATAATTCATAGTAGGTAAGACGTCTACAATTTAAAACGAGGTGGACGAGGTCAGGTACAGCACCGGGAAAGAGATGAACTGAGTTTTGGAAAAACTCACAGAATAAAACAGTAAATGAGAACCTCGACTCGGACTAGCCTAACCAAAATACTTATCTTGTGTTCAGGATGAACCGACAACTGCGAATGCCTAGGTACAGCTTGACATTTTATTTCTGTACATACCGTGGATGAAATAAATAATGGCAGAACGCAAATAAATAAGTTATAGATTCATCGAGATCATTTAAGTTCATATTTGATTGCTACTGAAATTAATTTGGGTACAGTCTACAGTACTATCTCCTCGTGGTTGCTGGGTAGGCCTAGATGCTAGGCAGATGTAATTTTCTTTTAACAACAATACAATGTTTACAAGGAGACGTGCATTATATATCTAGGATGTAGCTAGATCGCTTCCAATTAAATTAAATTCACAAGCAAAACAAAACAAAATATTTATCTTGAGTTTCTTTCTTGAAATGGGCGACGACTGTTCACTTCCTCGGGAAACACAACTTTCCATTCAACAACCAATCACGAATGAACAAATACAAATTGTTGAAACAATTTCTGCTTTGATGTGCTCAAATTATTTGAATTATGCTTGAGATTGGACAAATCGAGCATCGAGATCACTGGCACAGTCCTGACACACAGATCAGGTTGCCAAAAGCTTAACGCACCCCTCACCACCACATTTCAAATTCGCGTGCATATCCAAAATGGGCGCACATCATTTGTGAACACTTTGTTATGGAATGTCATATACGATCATGACGATTTCATAACGCACCCAGCCTAGCACGCCTAATTTGGCCGCTTGGACGGGGGAATAAGAGGTTTCAGCCACCTTCGTTAAAATGCCGATAGCGGCTATTGGCCCATAACTTTAGCGGGAGATAGTTGGTACACACCAAACAGCTTATGGGAAGCCCATATCCTAATGTAGCCTTTAGCTAATGTCCCATATAGCCGATTTCTGGTGCACTCCGCCATTAGAATTTAAAAAATACAACTCTTAAGATAAAAATTAAATAAACGTTAAATAAGAATATCAAACAATTTTGCAGTTAAAAATATGACCCGAAATTCTTGGAGAATAAATGTGTAGAAATATCAGGGACTATAAGATAGATAGATAAATTTCGTGATAGGATGGTATTTACGCAAGTCATATAATGTTGAGAATTATTGATCAGACTAAAATTTAAAAAAATGAAGTAACAACACATGTAGCCGAATTATCCATGTATGAATTACCACCCCTCCCTCCCCCATATCACTCCTGGTGACCCCAGGCGCCACCCTGGCAGAAAAATACAAGCCATCCCGGAAGCGGACGCATGAAAATGGCTAATAAAAAGTAGACCACCAATCAGGCAGGCACAAGGCACTTCCGGAATTCGGCCGACAACTTCCGTTACTTCCGGACCACGCACAACCACGTGCACCGGAAGTTGAAACCACCCCTTGTTGCTCCAAAAATAAACCACTAGAGCACAGCCGATATAACACTATACTCTTGTCCAAGCGACTTTATACTTGAGTCTGGCTCACGATATTTGAATAGACTCATGGTCATTTTTTTTTTGGAAAATACGTTACAAAAATTAGTTGAAAAAGTTGACACCAGATGGCGTTTTATAACTTCAGTAGCAGCGTGTTTTCAGCGTTGTGCACTCACGCTTTCGTTCTCAATTTCAATTAAAATTCAATTCCCAATAAATCACGATTGAGTGACTACAGCACAGAGGATATACACCGTGAGTCATAAAATCGGACTCCCTTTTGCTGTAGCTGATTACTCAGCAAAAAATGGTCGGATTGTCATGAAGTTTGGCACAGATATGGAGTAAATCATTGTGAAGATATGAGCTATTTCAGTTTTATTTAAAATGCCCACCCGCAGCTGTACCGCCCGCGCGAAGTTGGGAATCGTTATTTCCGCACTAACACATCAATCCTGGCGTTCGGATTGCTATGAAATTTAACACAAATGTATTACAGTATGAATGACTTTTTAAAGTTTGTTCAATTCAAACTTCCCGCTACGAATTTTGCAATTTAGAGGTGACGCTGCGTTAGAGCAACTGGCGCGCAATGCATTAATAACGTGCATTGATGTGTCAGTTTCCCAGCTTCGCGCGGGCGGTGCTGCTGCTGGTGGACATTTTAAAGAAAACTGAAATAGCTCATAGGTTCACAATGATTTACTCCATATCTGTGCCAAACTTCATGACAATCCGACCATTTTTAGCTGAGTAATGAGCTACGGCAAAAGGGAGCCCGATTTTAATGACGCACGGTGTAGTGTATACCTTTGTCCAATCTTTGCCTTTATACTTGAGCCCGCTCAAGATATTTGATTTTAAGAGCACAGCTCCGCAGCAGAAGCACGCTTGGCCATTTGGACAGGGGTATTAATGTACTCGCTGCATGCAGTTAGAGGACAAAATCTGCTCTCCCACCATCCATACGCATGAAGGACGGCAATGTCGAATTCGTTTAATGTAATTGTCCCCCCGCACCGCTCCTCCTACCCTCCCCCACCCAGGCGTTACCTAGGCAACGAGGTGCGATGGCCGGGCCAGATAGATGAAAGGACCGAAATTAGTCGCCGCCCCCTCCACCTCCCACTAAACCTCGATACGCGAGACGCGTTCATAAAAATACATGCATCAGAGGAGGAATGTAAATATTGGGATAATTCATTCCGTTCTACCGCATTTGCATTTTATAGATGCTCCGAAAATATCTCGCAGCTCACGAATAATTAACGTTAATAATTATTGTGAAAAATCAGAAATCGTCCTTAAAACAACAAAATTAGCAGGCAAACAGAACACCAACACAACAAAAATCACCAAGAAACGTTGGTAGAACAAAATTTGGCTTATTTTGAGCAAAATCACCAGTGCTTCGAGAAATCCCGGCTGCCTGGCCATTCCGCTTCCCTTCCCTGCCCCTCCCATATCGCCATAGCGACACGAGGGGTAGTAATCCTGTAGTGATTAGAACTACAGTGATTTATAAATAAAAAATATATATTTAACAAACATAAATGCCTCATCACTGAAATACAATTTTAAATTACAAACTGTTCATTTTTTTAATTCACATGTTCAACAGTCGCGATAGGAACCATTGAGTGTTTCTATTGGTGAACGCACCCCACCTGACCAAACACGGAGGATTACTGTGGGGCGTCGGCTCCTCCACTAAGTGCCGGGCTCTTATTTCTCATCCCCACCCCCACCGCCACCCCTACCCTTCAAGCAACACCCAATGGCGCTGTCAAGCTGGGTTTGTTAGCTAACCAACCACCCCCGTTGAGGCTTTCTACCGTTCTTTTCAGCTCAGGATGAGGGGTTGGGATGAAGGGGGAGGGGGTGGGTGGATGGGTGAGATACCCGCTAATCACGTGACTCACGAGCCAGCGCACGAAAATCAAACTTGGATGCAGATGTGGACACGCCAATATCAATTGACCTTTTTCCGATGATGACATGGTCCGTTTTGATATTAAGTGCTGACCGATCGATTAAGCTCAATTCGGACTTGATTTGACACCGAGTAAGGCTTCATTGCTGATTGGATAAAACTAACTACTGTATCAAATTAGTATCCGTATAATAGTGTACGACAACTAGAGCGGAAAAATCAAATATTGACTGTTGCAAGCAGGAGCTAAAATGATCTAATGTTATTGGTGATGACAGGTTTACAGGTACGTACCGATGGCTCAGTGGGTATGGCAACAGCCTACGAAACCAACGGTCCCGGGTTCGATTCCCGGCGCAGGCTTTCGTTTATTCGTTAGCCTGGGGTACTGGCGTCACCCCTGAGCTTACATTAGGGAGTCCAGAGCTTAGGGGTGGATCCTGCAGTCTGGCTATTCTAGCTGCCATCTCCTTTCCCTGCCCCTCACATATCTCCATAGTCACGAGGGTGCAGTAATCCTGTAGTGCACTTGGCACTACGAAGATTTAAAAAAAAAAATGGCATATTTTTTTTTGGAAAACGAAATAATGTTTGACTGGATGCGACTTCCGGTGACACGAAACACAACAAAAGGAAGTTAAAGGATAGATGAACGATTGACAAACAGATCACGTAATCGCCTGATAGAAATAGACGACTAAGCAATAAATCAACCGGAAACACGAATCAATGATTTCAATATAAATCATGTACGACCGCCGATTCATCATGCTCATGGATTTACCACGTCTTCCCACCCACCCACCCCTCCCCCTTCGGTAAAACCCGATGCCGGGTATCCATTTACATTTTTTGTACGCGTCCCAATTTTTTTTTTATCTCCGCATAATGCCAGAATGAAGATTTAGTAGGGATGGGCCAACAAAAAAAAGTCAAACGATAATTTATGATGGAAACCCGACATTGATTATATCTTGTCGCTGCTTGCTACGAGAACATGTATGGCCTCTGCGCGTTACAGCGTAGAAACATAGATGACACAAGACGCATAAAGAAAATAATTCGCCGAACTGAGACGAGAGAAAAAGATGAACGAGATTGCGCGAGGTTCTAACCTATAACATGGAACTACCACGTTTTTTTAACAACTACAACGAAAATTCAGCATTTTGTACAAATATGCAATCTCGTTCATCGTTTTTATCGTTCGGCGAATTATTTTATTTGTGCGTCTTATTTGTTTATTTGTGCGCTCACGAAAGTAGGCGTGTGCAGTATTTCCATTATTTTGTCCAACCCCCTGTACATTTAAAAATGCACGTGCGTTGCCCATCAGATACACCGGGGTTGGACAAAATAATGGAAACATTTCTGCTTGTGTACCTTATGATAGCTGTTTCCATTATTTTGTCCAATCCCTGTATAACGATGGTCAATGCACGTGCATTTTGAAATCTACAAAATAATGGAAACAGCTCTCATAAGGTACACAAGCAGAAATGTTTCCATTATTTTGTCCGACCCTGTAGAAATAAAGAGTGAAGGAGGTGGCGATGTACGATACGGGGGGGTTGATCTTCAGTTAGCAATAAACTTCGTCGAGGAGGAGACCACCAAACGACCTCCCCACCCACCCCCGACATCACTGAACCTCACAAATAAACACTCCGTCTAACCCAACAACAAGCATAAGATGAAGAACAGAGACGTAAAAACCCCTTCGGGCTAGGAGAGGTGCAATCGCGTCTCGGCTCGAAATTAGATTTGGCACAAACCACGTGCTAAGACGAAGAGAAAGAGAATAGGAAAAGGAAATACGACCAGAACTAAAAAAACTAGAAGAAAAAAACCTCTTTTTGCCCAACGGGCAACGTGAAACTGAAAATAGGCGTTTCGAGTTTGGTTTGGTTAGGGTCAGTTAACTACATCAGCGATAGAGCGTGGTTAAAAAAAATTGCCGCTAGGTGGCGTATCGGCGAGCTTCGGGATTTGAAACAGTGTTGGGTTCGTTCCTTTTTTTTAAAAGGAACCGGTTCCCGTTCCTTCGATCCTGGTTCCTTTTCAAAAGGAACTTCGAACTTCTCCTTTCCTTTGATTAAAAAAAAGTTGTGAAATTATAAATAACACATTTGTTGATTAAATCAGCGTGTTTAAAATCACACGTAGAATTGCAAAATTTCATAAACTAGGCGATATCACATCTAATGTAAATGACATATGCCGATTTGCGAAACCTAACAGATTATAATAATTAGCGATTTCTGTTTGACTCTTAACTGTGCTATCGACTGTGCTACTGGACTATTAAACTCTTAAAAAAATAAGGTTTTAAACAACAAAAAAACCTCCATTCCCGTTCCTCTAATGAAAAAAATGAAACCAGTTCCCGTACCAGTTCATAAAAAAACAAAAACAGTTCCTAAGAACGGCACAGAAAATGTTCCGTTCCTACCCAAAGCCTGAACAGAGTCTACCAGCGCCATCTACAATACCACTCTCTTATCACTATAGAAAATCAAGGTACCAAAATCGAGTAAAATGGAGTTGAAACAAAAAAAAAAACGGATGCACTTTCGATTGCAGTTTCGTCGGATCGAGTCTTTTGTCGAATTGGCCAGCCAGACCTAACTTTGTTTAGCGTCTTCACTAACTCGTTTATTTGTTTTAGACAAACCGATTTGGACGGCAACTGCTGCCATCGGCCAAATAAAAGGAGACATGGGTGGGTGGTGGTAGGGGGTGGTCGCGTTAGGAAAGCGAGATTGGCTGCCATGTTCGATCCACCGTGATCGCTTGTATTCGTGACCGGCATCGTCAACCAATCGGAATGGAAATGGCCAAACAAATCAACTGGTGAACCGATCAACAGTCATTGCTTCACACAGAGTGGGTGGAAACGAAACGGGAAAGTTACGAGATAGCCAAAGAGATAAGCGACAATTTTCTAAGCTTTCATCTCTATTTATGCACTTTTCACGTGCGGTTAGGTATTCGTTTCTGGGTTGCGTTGTACAATTCGTTTCACAATTAAAAATTGATAACGTCATCTGTCATATATATTTACAAATCACGCACGTGACGTCATAGTGGCTGATTTGCTCTAATCGCAAGCGTTATGGCTTTACAAGCTAGTGTGCGCGAGTTCAAATCCCGGCAATTACTATTTTTTTTTTTTGCTTTTCTGTCAGCATTTCCAAAATGAAACTTTTTTTATTTATTTTTTTTTTCAGATGCGGGCCTAAAGCCGAGAGGGGGCGCCCTATGACGATCTCGGCGTGCCTGGCGGCAAAACCCAGAGTCACTCACGTCGGTATTTGGGGGGGGGGAGGGGGGTGCGTTAAATAATTAATTGGAGACGAGCAGTCGATTCGAATTAAGACGATCGCGTAACGGATTCGTAATCTTGTTAGTCGTGTTTTAACGGCAATGCTAAATCTTATTAAGAGCTCTTTTATCTGTGATTGCTAATATTATTAAAGAGGTTGTTTCAAAGGTGATTCCCAAAAGAACTAGTTTGTGCCTTTGCCGACACTGAGCAACAAGAAACTAATCACAATAACAACGAAGTGTTTCCATCGTACTACTATTATTGTAATTGGTGTGAATGTCGGTTGCATCAGCACTTTATTAAATTTAATTTGAAAACATTAATTAAAGAGTTTGGCCAACTAAGTCACATTTTAAGACCCGTCGCAGCCCAGTCAGTTTTTCCTCCTTATTTAAGATAGTCAGGTGCGGCCGTCTTTCGATGCAGCAGCTTTCGAATTCTACGTCATGAAAGTCGTTTGTCTATATATTTTTTTCTAAACCCTAGAAACTGATACTATTACATAAATGAGTTGTGCCTGTCCTTTGAGCACATACTTAAACGCTCACTTCCAACAAATGAGGGATCCTAGGCCAGGATTCGAACCAGAGACCTTGGCAACCAGAACCTCGTCTCGCACAAACACAGAATGTTCCGAGTGTGTCCGCCACTAGCCCAGCCCTCCCCCGTATATGGATATGGAAATGGGAGTTGTAGCTCGGATGTGTTGCAAATGAAGGCTTGTTGGCGAGTGGGAGGAGATGGGAGGGGGGGGGAGACCACCCCCGAGAGACGAATTACATGTGGGTGGTACAGATAGAAGTGGGGAGTGGTGGGAGGGTCGGTTTTGAATTGCCACGGTGAATATGGCTTCTGTGCATTCACAGGCAGGGGGGTGGTGAGGTGGGGTGGGGAGAATTGATAGAAGAGCATCGGCGCTGGAGGAAATTGCTGGCCGATGGTATCATCGTCCTCTCCCCCCATTGTGTTGTCACCAGAATGGCGATCGCGGTTATCGGCGTGTTGCAAGTGCGGCGCCACAACGATACAACCACGTACACACACATACAGGTTGGTGCTGCCAACACGCCCATGTAAAGCCAGTATTTCACTACGCTACTAGTCGCTGCGACTGTTCGCACAGCGCGCAAAGCTGCTCGCTGCGCGTGCAGTCGCAGCATCAGTATCGAACCGAGCGTCGGTTGTTTGAGCCGTTTTTGCTTTCGTCAGTAGTCGCTGGCTCCTGGCGAGTAGAATTGAACATGTTCAATTCGACTCGCGCGACGAGCGATGACGTCGCGGTGCGTCACCCTGTTCGCTGATGCTGCGATTTGCGCGCTGTCCGTGCAGTCGCAGCGACTAGTAGCGTAGTGAAATACAGGCTTAAGGGTGGACCGGATATGAGCAAAAAGGTGGTCACCGCAGCTGACCACCTCAAGGTTGGGGTTTGGTGTTACCGGTTGGGCTTTCCGCCCCCTCCCCATTACCCCCTGTTTCAGGGACACGTCCTCAGCTGCCTCATTAATCGTTTCCACGCTTTTCCTTTTCTCGTTATTATTTTTATTATTCGGTTAGACAACCCCTCCACCCCCCCCCCCCCCTCCTCTGATATTTTTCCTCGGCGAGGGAACACAGTCAGGGTCACCCAAATATCTATTGTCTTAACACGAGTGATTTCTTGCCAGCTTTTTTTTTTTACCAGTGTTGGGGGTTCGTTCCTTTTGAAATGGAACCAGTTCCTCGTTACAGTTGCTCAAAAATGTAAAGGGAACTCGGGCGTTCCTAAGTCCCATCAAAAAAAAAAACAGTTCCTCGGAATGGAACTTTTCCGTTCCGTTCCTAACCATCACTACTTTAGAGCGTGGCAAAAACGGCGCACAAAGAAATTCAATTGTATAAAATCCAGACAGAATCGCGCGCATATGGACCAGAACTCACCTTTTAATTTGTTTTGCGTTATCGCGTTGCATGCTCTCTGATTTCGATCGCTGCCAGCATTAAAAATAAATAACAATAGATGACGACAAGCGTGTGTGTGGGGATGGATGGTGAGATTCGATCCGGGGATCTCATGCGTGCATCGTGGAAACACGAGAGTAAAAGGGTTGAGTTGCGGTAGTCGCCAAAACAATCGAGATGGCAAATACCCCACCCACTGACTTGTAATTCAATAATAGACGCCGAAGCATACTTTAAATTACAATTACAATTTGTGTGAGAACTATAGCCGGGATTGACTGACCAGTCAATGACGAAATATCGTACGAATTTTAATTCATCCCCAGCTATCCAAATTTGCCCATAATTTTCCACCATCGCATCTCCATTGTTTCGGTCAATATCACAACGAATAGGTTTTTTTTACCGCTACTACTATTGGTTGGTTAGTCAGTCCTGGGACTGGTTTTAACTGCAGGGTGTCGTCTCTGGACCCCGACCCTCGATCCCCCGACACCTGCGGTTGTTCTTGGCAGAATACAGAGGTGGTTTGCCATTGCCTTCCTCCGC
>JAUJYS010005262.1:0-11204 GCA_033995665.1 Melogona broelemanni
TTTTATTCTTGTGTTTTAATAAACATCGTATCCACAAGAAGTTGCCGTTTCCAGTTTCTCTTTGGTCGAGAAATATCTTCTTTTCTTCAAGCTATTAGTTTTAAAGTGTTCAGTGCTGCCCCCGTAACATGGCAATCACTGTACGCATATACCCGGTACATGTATTTGCGAACTTATTTTCTACGAGTATTTCTTTTTCTTCACTTCGTCGTCTACCGTCCACTCCTTCTCTGAATTATTTTCGGGAAACAGTTCCTGAATGTTTCCAGCCGATTTGCCTGAATGTTTTGTTCTCACAGTCGTTGCAGAAAGAAATTTATTTTGTATGGTAATCTCGTTTCGAAAATTTCGTATTCTGTCGGCGGCGGCGACGGGGGTTCCTATTTTCGGCGCAATAACCGTCGGACGACAAATTGTCTCTGTTTACAAGAGTCGATTTGCTGGTGGACTGTAACACGTTCTCCAAATGTGTCTGATGGAGAAATGGAGGCCATTGGGAGAGGGGTGGGGTGTGGGTTGTGGCGTGCAGTATAAAAAATGGTGTTGGCATTGGACACGGAGTTTTTTTGGACAGATTGTCGATACACCCGGCGATCCCGAATCGTTTGCTCCACCAGACTCGTAGTCAAAGGGTTTTTAGACATTTATAGAATAATAGAGCGCGTATCGGGGGGTATTAGGTTGGCCACGACGGGGGCAGCTTGGTGTTAGGCGACCCACGGTGTGGTGGATCTAAACGACGCCTTGGCTACGTACAGTGCTGGTCTCAAAAGGTGACTCAGACACCTCGTAATCTTTTCAATCTATAAAACTATGTGCCCCGCAACAAAAATGATTAAATGCTTGAATCATTGAACATTTTTTTTTTACTAGTTAAAAACAAAACAATCACGAAAGATCACAAGTACGTCCCTTGACATCATTGGTGAACAGTTACAAAATGTCGACTTCAATGTGCTTTGTGCTATGAGTCCCGCCAACTCAAGTCGTTCGTCACTCCCAGTCTTGCCCTGGATCTTACAGTTGCTTCGATTTATTTTATTTTAAATCTATTTCTAATATAAAGCCAATACATTTAATCGAGATAAATTGTTCTATTTTTTTTAATTGATCATAACCACTTTTACACAAATCCTTATCCATAATTTGGGCGACAATTAAAACTGAATGATTTCGGATTATTTTTATTAATTTATTTAAAAATTTAAAAATAAACGTGACAGAAATACAGGGGGCATGGGGGAGGGGGAGCCGGAGACGTGTGAATCATTGTCGGAGAAAATTAAATGGTAGGCCTACAATTCACTAGTTTTTTCAGGTTGTAGCATTATGAGTTTTAATTATACAATTAAAACAGAACTAGTTTTAGCATTTTGTGTTTCGTGAAATGGTAGGCCTACAATTCACTAGTTTTTCAGGTTGTAGCATTATGAGTTTTAATTATACAATTAAAACAGAACTAGTTTTAGCATTTTGTGTTCTGCTCTAGATAAAGGCTTAGCCATTATTGCCATAGCTTCAATCGGTTTCTGAAATGGAATTGCCTCAATTTCAATGAGTGTCGTCATGCACGTATTGTATATTACGACGAATTTGGCACTTTGATTTTGTGACCAATTGAAAAACAGAAGGTATCATTTTTTTTTTTTAAACCTTGCTTTTTGTATTAAGTTTTTTTTAGTAATTGGACGTTAGCAAAAATGGTAACATTAGCAAATGGTGGACGTTTAAAGGTACAAGTAGCGTGAAATAGATTGAGTGAACGGCTCCTACGAAACTCTAAGAAAATGCACACTGCGTCGAAGATCGGCGATTCAAAAGAAAATATGTTTAGACTTCGAGTCGCCTATTGTGACCAGCATTGTATATAGGTTAGCCTAGATCTGCTCAATCTGACCTTCTAGTATTTTCTGGAAATAGATCGATTCTGAAAAACCAAAGATTGGCGTATGGGCAGGCTTGACAAATTTCCTACGTCATGTACACGTACAGAGTGAACCGCCCGTTGTGAAATTGACACCAATTTCTAAATTTCGCGGAATCGCCTCAAATCATGAAGCTGATCTTTTGCTTGCAAAATCGAACTTTAACCTTTCGATTGGATGGTCGACTCTTCCACCTACACGTTTTCCAATTAATTGGTGGGTTAACCCGAGCCTAGGTACTACGGTGTAATCTCATAGATAAATATAGGGTTGTGTTGCTTCAACATTCGAGCTATCCTGTTTGAGGTTGATGCAAGATGTTATTCTCGAGTTGATCAGGCGATGTCTTCCTGCCCCTCACATATCTCCATAGAGACACGAGGGTGCAGTAATCCTGTAGTGCACTAGGGACTACGGTGATTTAAAATAAAAATAAAAATGTCGGAGGGGCACGTTTTCACCAGTATCCCGGGAATCGAATCTGTGAAGTGTCGACAGCGGACCAATTGTACGGTATCAAACAGAAGTTGCTAAAGATTTTGATCTGCAAATCGGCATATGCCCTTTAGATTAGTTCCCGCTTATGTCCATTTGGTATCATCATGAATTTTTGAAACATTTTGGCTTTGAAAAGAATCGAGGAACGGCTAGGCTCAATATAATTTTTGTAGGAACTGGAACGGGAACTGGTTCCTTTTGTCATGGAAGGAACGGGAACTGGAATGGGTTCCTTTCAAAAAAGAAACGAACCCTACCCTGGTCTGTAGCCGTCTATTCAGGTCATTGGTAGATGTCAAAATAGTGTACCTTTTTGAGCAGCCGCGTTTGCGAAGTAACGATGTACAAAAAGGAGTCAACCCTCTGTATCGGATCAACTAGTCTTATAACCATCAGACTAGTTGATCCGATACACAACGTGTTTATGGACTCGCTAGAAAGACTGACAATATTTGGTGATCAGTATTTTGTGAGGAGTTCATTTTTTTCCCTAAGGTTAGGCGAAAAATGGAGCTGAATCTGGAATTTTGACGCGACCTTTATCGAGAAATTGAATTTATGTGGGTTGACTGGTTTGCGAGTAACGCGATTCCATAAATATATTGATCAGAAAGAAGAACCGCAAATGGAAACGTGATCTCGTATCGCGTTGCTAATCCGGTTAGCCGGAGCCGGGAATGACAAGTCGAGCTTTTTAGCGGAGGCATGGCGTTCGCGCACACGCACGTTTTGGCCAGACACAGCACCATTAGAACGAGTTTGCGAAGGCACTTCTTGTCGATCACTTTAACGTCGACGCGCACAATTTGGAGTTTCACCGCATGAATATCTGTGGCTTAATTAAGTTGTACTTTTCTCTTTTCGTGCCCCCCTCACCAAATGTCTGCGTTGGCGAGGTGAGGGGCAGTCTGCATTTTCACGTTTAGTGCACAATTAGATTATGTTAATAAAATATGACCATATAAAATTGTTTAGTGCCCAATTAGATTATGCTAATAAAATATTACCATTTAAATTGTTGTTATGATCCGTCGAGTCGTTTCCGATTCCTGATGACGCCATGGACAATTCTCTCCAACTGGGCCGATTCGATGACTTACACTGCATCTTCCGTAGTGACATCTTGGTTTCCCTCTTTATACAGTCCTTATAAAAAATGACCTATAAAAAATAAAATATGGACTGCAAAGTAGAACAACCAGTCAGTATTAGACAGGATTAAGCCCAAATGCTCACTAGAGTCAGTGGTTCTTAAAAACCAGCTGCGATATTTTGGGCATATCATGCGGGCGACCACGCACAGGATGGCTGGACTGTACAAAGAGGGAAACCAAGATGTCACTCCTGGAGCTGCAAAGCAAATCATCGAACCGGCCCAATTGGAGAGCACTTGTCCATGGCGTCACCAGGAATCGGAAGCTATTCGACGGATCATAACAACTACAATAAAATATATATTGGTACGCAGCTATGTAAGTTCATAATTCCATCGTAATTCGAAATAAAATGTGTTTCCTGTTATATATAATTTAATTATTTGTCATTGAAAAAATATGATTTAATCAATTAATAATCGGTCGTCGTAGCTCAGAGGTAGAGCATTCTCTATGTGTGCGGCGATCTCTGGTTCGATTCCATGCTCGGGCTTACGTTATTCGATTCCGAAGTACTGGTATCTCCTGTTGTGATATACACTTCAGTGGTGAACATCATTGATTGTCAATAAAAAATGGTAACTAATTTTGAATAGCTCAGATACAGATTCATAAAAACTAAAGAATAATGCAATTACGGACAGTATTATCTATTTTTTGACAAAATACGTGCTTATAGTGGTGCTCCTAGGGATGTTATTATTTTATTTCGTACCGCACTATTTGGCGAGTAACAGCCTCCAGAATATTTGCCATCCTCTTCCCTATTGTCAATCGTGCATTGTAGAATTGCAGCATATATGCGCCCGGCATGTGGCTAACCTGCAACGCTTGGTGCTGTGAGTGATTGCAAACGTCGACATATATAGGGGGCAGCGTTGCTGACTGCAGGCGCGCAGCATCGGTCGCCTAACAACAAAAATGCTGTTAGTGAATATTCCAAATAAAAAATTGAAGAGGTCTTCGACCAGTGAAGACTAGGAAACGGCAACTTCTTGGATAAAGGATGTTTATTGTATTATCTTCGAACACATATTACAATTATTACGATGTACAATAACTGCATTAAATTATCTGTTACAATTTTGTTTAGAAATATTAATAATATGTGTAATATTTCAAGTCTTCACTGGTCGAAGACCTCTTCAATTTTTTATTTGTCTTTCATTAAAATTTCGCAAATTTTAATGAAAGAGGATTATAGATGGAGGCCAATTACAGCTATTGGTCATCATCTTGGCGGTGAATTAATTTCAAACATTGGGCAATATCGTGGTCATACTGCAGGACGAAATTGAAAATGACCTCAAACAATGGTCATTATTCGACAGGGAACGGTTTTCTGCCATTTACTCCGGATGCTATTGTAGAATAGCCAAGTTTAAATGGGGAAAGTGGCGGGGTTAGAGCTCAAAGGCAAGGGGTGAAGTCGTAATTGTCACCGGAACGAATCAAGAAAAAATTGCCTTGTTTGTTCCGCTGTTTGACCCCTCTACTATTTTAACCCCCTCCCCTCCCATCCGGCTAATTACATATGCGCAGTCCATAAGAACACCCATAACTACATATCCTCCTAAGACCTATTGTGCACGAATAACCATGGATAGATAAAATAATACGATTTCAATTTGTAATGAACAGTCCAATCAAGTGAGAAAAAAAATTGTCGAAAAAAGTTTCGGGAATTTTTTTTCATTATTATTTTTTTAAAAATCATCGCAGTGCCTAGTGCACTACAGAATTACTGCTTACAGTAATAACTAATTATTAATAACTAGCTTGTAGATCAAACGACCGTTTATTTTTTTTAAAGCCAGGATTTTTATTTGACATCACCGTCATGTGTCCATCACAGTAATGAATAGCAACCCAATATAGTCTAGATGTGCTCTTTAAACGCTTTAGCAATAAAAAAATATTATAAGTAGTTTCATATTATTTGCTTTAGCATTACATAGAGGGGCATATTTTTTACCAGTACTCCGGGATCGAATAAACGACAGCCCGCACCAGGTATCGAACCAGGGACCGTTCCACCGAAGGCGGACGCTCTACCGCCTGGGCCACGAGTCCAAAATCCAATCAATATACGAGTATAACCACCAGTTAACATTTGTTGAATGAAATAAAAACAGTAGCTGTAAACGGACTTGTGTCCTAGGTCTCATGATGACACATCAGTGACCATGTGTTGCCCGGCGCCAATGTCAGTTTCTATATTCGGGACATTACTGCTACAAAGGGGTCCCCCTTTGACCCCCTCTGCCAGATGACGACCGACTACCGTTTTGCCTGAGGGTGAAAACACAGAAGAATAATATCCGGACAAGGGCAAATTAAATACAGAAAATAAGTTTTATTCGTTACGGGGTAAAATTGGAAAGTTTCCTTCTAATGTCATTGCCATACGATGGCATTAAGTCTAACGTTACCAAGTAACGAAGGAAAATTAAGATAATTTGACGTTAGGGGGAGGGGGACCACCGACAAGAATTGAAAAATAAAATTTGCACAGCTATTATGGGAATCCCCGCCAAAACAGAATGCCTAATGAATTTCTCAAGATTTCGCAAACAACTTGAGGGACGTGTAATAACGACCTTTGTATTATTATTATTACTAGAATTATACGACTAACTGATGACCGGACAGACATAATCAAAACAATTTAAACCAACGCTGCCATGTGGGATTGCGATCGAGCCTGAGGCCATCGTGAAACTACACACCTAAGCTACTACAACAGTAGATGCTGCTACATTCAATTAGCACAGGTATACAACACACCGTGTACTCCTGTGAGTTTACGTATAGAAAATATAACTGGTCTTACCTTATAGTCCGAGCGTGGTATTACCGCATTATACGATGTCGTAAAAACTTAAGTAGCATATAATTGCCTATGAAGATTTACGTAGCACTCTACCCAATGGTCTAATCGACCCACGTAAATCAATTGGCGCAAAACGTGCGTGCAGAAAAAAGTCCCAATTCCGGTTGGTGGAACCTGAAATACAAATGAAGGGAAAAAAAATCTTAATAAACGATCGTTCAAATTGTCACATTTACTCGTAGTCATGGGAATTGTTGCCAGACGCCATTAATTAAAGGATACACTGGAAATTAAAGTGCAAATTAATAAGGTAAAAAGTTGTCCATTCTTAGATTTGTCTAGCGCAATCATTTAACTTTTTAGACGTATCTCTGCCGGTTATAGGTAGTTATTTATTCTTAGCTTATTCTAATATTAAAACAATACCAATTGTTTTGATTTAATACAATGCAATTGTAATAATAGTTTATTGGGAATGAAATTTAAAATAATTCGCCTGTTCATCACTAAATTTTCCCAATATCAGAAAGAAAAAAAAAACATTATTTTCTTCATGGATCAAAAGAAAATACTGATCTCTATCAAGAAGTACTAACAATATATATTAAATATCATTCAAATTACTTCGTCAATCGCCAGTGATTCTGCAATTGAGTCAGACATAGTTTCTCTCCCATTAAAACCTCATTTCAACATGTCTATTTGTTGAACGAGCTCCCTCCAAGCTAGTAATTATTATGAACATCATGTAAGTGCTGGTAATGACCATTAAAAGTTGTCTAAATACAGCCAATCATAATGTACACCCTGCTTACAAATTACAATGGAGTAAACGGTTATTACAGTTTTACTTCACTAAATTCGAGTTTGAAAATTTGGCATTGTCAACCTGGAAATTCAATGTTTAGGCCTAAACAAAACGTGGAAAACTATCATGCGAACAGCCCCTACATTAAGGCAGCACCGAAATACAGTGTATGAAGAAGGAAATCGAGAAAATGTTTTTGAAAATGAAAAAGGGATGAATACTTGAATTGAAAGAGGGGGAAAGGGAACACGCACAGACTACAAAGCAAATAAAAAGAACCAAAAGGTGACGGTAGTGGAAAGAGGAAGCCAGAAAGGAGAAACGCGGAAAATGGCGAAGCAAACGCACCGAAAAGCAGGGAGAAATGATAAAAGCAGAGAAGTTATGCCATAGAAAAGCACTTGTTGAACGGAAGACACACATTTGGCGAATGTACTGTACGAAAAATAATATTAAAAAAAAGTGTTGCCAAAAACGACACAGCGAAATGCGGGTTGCATGTTCAAAAACTCAAGCGATTCATTCACACAAAACGAAAGCCACAGCGCCAAAATTCAACAGCAACAAGGTTTATCTGCTGCAAAAGCCGCGTTCAGAAATAGTTTTTCCCAGCAAAGAACCAGGTTGTTACAATTTAAAACTGATACTGAATAATACTGAAAGCAAGACCGATAGCAGGGTTTATAATGGATACTGTAATTCTATTTTTCTTGGACTTTCCCTGACAGTGTTCGAAATGTTCGATGAATTTCACAGACAAAAATATATTTAAAAAAAATTCCCTGGCCTTTTTTTCAACAATAAATCCTAGTAGCTAATTACAGTTGTCTTTTGCATAGTCTTTTCTCAAAAAATCCACTTGACAAATCGAAAAAAATAGAAAATAGCGTGCCAAGAAATATTGAAAAAAAATAGAAGGCAATACATTAAACTCAAGCAATGCGAGGTGTCTAAAAATCACCTAAATAAAATTACATTTTTGATAATAAATTTTCCTGGTAATTCTTACCATTTGACGACTTTCACTGATTTCCCATTACTCCCCTAACTCAGTCGTAACGTTCGAAAGGTGAAACAAGCGATCATTTCACGCAATTAGAAAATAAAATATTATTTACAACCAAACTGCTTGACCTATTGTCTGAGACACTATGACGTCATATGCAATACATTTGTGCATCACCATGACACATACACAAAATGTACATTTTCCACCACGAATGTACGCATGAAGGTCTATTCTATTTTTGTGCTTTATGTTTGGAGCTTCGCCAGCTCAATTCGTCGATTAAGTCCAGTCCTGTCCTGGATCTCTTATTATTTATTTTTACCATGACACATTTCTTGTCAGAACGCAACCAAATAAAAACGTTCCTCGATCGAGCCGCCTCTAGTGGCCCAAAGTGCTACTGACTCGTCGTGTGGTCGATAAGAAACGCACGAAATTTCGCTCAACCTACGCCAATACCCAAAACGCTTTTGTTGTGTTCTCCCATTCAGAGTTGGATAGAACTCATGTGAATAGGCCAAGTGCCCACAGGGGAGGAAACTCGGGGTTGTGGGGGACGGGGGAGGGTCACTCTTAGCAACACGCGTTATACACTGAATGCGATTTTCAATGCCCCCTCCCCTTTAACCCTCCCTCTCCAACCACCCAGTTCCATCGACCAAAATCCAGTCACCATCCACTCACCGAGAGACCCTGACTTAAACCTAGACACCGAAAATACGTCGTTTCATACAAAATACATGCACATTAGTTTCCAACGGAAGAATGCATTTTAAACGTCAGTGGCGCTACGATCGCTAAAGAATATGTTTAGAGTTTGACGGAGCATGTTTTCCTGTTGATTTTACCTCGTAAAAACGATTTACACTAATAACTTGGCGTATTCAAGCAGATTGAAATGTTTATCTCTGATCACCTAAATAAAATTAGGTAAAAAAACCAAGGTGATATGGATAAGTAAAAAAACCAAGGTGATATGGATATAGGGGAGTCGAATAAACGAGAGTCCGAGCCTGGATTCGGACCAGGGAGCGTCGTACCAAAATTCTTTCATCTAACCAACTTGGGATTTTTTTTTAGTAAAAGTAGTAGTAAAACTGTTCATAACATATCCAATAAGTAATAATAAAATCCAATAACGAAATGAAAACGTTAAAAATTTGAAACTAAAGGTTTCCGAAATCATCAAAACCCTGCAAATTTTTCTAATGTTTAATTTTCGACAGTGATTTATATCTCTCAACCCCCCTACCCATCCAAATATTTCTGGCTAATAAAACAATAATAATTATGATTAGATTACAGAGGTAGACAGGACCAGTTTCACACAAACCACTGCGATATCGACAGAAAATCGGTATTTGGTCAACGTTGCGTAAACACCAGAGCCTGAAAAACGTAACGGAGAAAACTTCACATTACATACAACCAACCCTGCCAAACCCAATTTGAATGGTATTGGCGATCGCAGCGCCGTCCTGTGTGTAATTTCAAACACAACGTCAGAGCAAGGTAATATTTAGTTTCGCCAATCACTCCATTTTGCACCTCAATAGCTTCCCCGTTCATGGCCATGAGAGGGTGTTCGGAAAAGAGGGTGGATAGAGAAGGCGCCATTTTTTTTACCTCCCTCAGATGCAAGTTCCAAATAAGTTTCCGGCAATTTAGCAAGCGATTCGGTCGGCCCTTTCAACCGTCGTTTCAGACGCAACACGGCCCGACTAATGCTGACTGACAGCCCTTGTTGTGTTGGGTTGGCGAATATGGGAGGGTGGTGGTGAGCTGTGGTGGGGGGAAAGGGGGCGGAAACGACGTCGTGCCAACACAACCGAGATTCGTCATTCATTTGCTTATCGAACATGGTGAAAAAAAACCGTCCACACGACATGGCGATCCAGCAAGTGGTTTCCTTGTTTGTGGGGAGAAACGCGAGCGGTTAGCACGTGCGCGGTGGAACGGCTGTGACGTCACGCTATCTCCGCGAAGTAAAGTTGGTGGTGCTGGTATTGATCGTGGAAGAGAGAAAGATTAGACCAATCGAAATTTTATTTCGAATATCTTTGGTATGTGGGGGCGAATATTGCAAATGCAACGCCTCTAAAGATCTACAAAACTTTTTACTTTCTGCAAACAGTTATCATTATCATTTTTTTTCCGACCCATGCTTCAAGAATCAGCAAAGCACAGACGCCGTTGTGAAGCCGCTTATAGCCCCCATAAAGTATCCGCAAGGTATGCTAACCGAAGATACACATAAATTAAACAGGTAAACACAGCGAGTTAATGTGATCCACATGCCAGAAAAAGCATAGCTGACATACGGAACTTAATATACCGACATTATACAACGGCGAAAAATATGCAACCAGCCCAACCACACAAAATATATTATTCACGTTGTCATAGCGAAACCTATTTTCGAATACGGAGAATTTTTGCCCTGCGCCACACTTTGTAATCGTGGCGAATGCAATGGGACCGGATTTGTATGCTTTTACACTCTGGAAATTTATCGCTGATTTGAAAAACATGACTACCCGGTATTTAAATTTCCACTAGATGCATACCTATTTTAAATTCATAAAACAATTTAATACAAATGAGATAGCGAGACACGTTTAAAATAATTTGCAAAGAAAAAAAATTAACGTAGAACTTTGCACGGTTCATCTCCTTTAAAATCCACAGTATGTACGCGTATGACGACAAAAACAAAAATAAAATTGAGACATACTTGAACATTAATATTCGTCGAGCCGAGACGAGTCAACGATGAACGAGATGGTGAAATTAAACACAAAATGATAAACTCATGCTGATATTATTAGAAGCATGATAATTACGCGCTTTTAGGTTCTAAAAACTTGTGCGGCCTCCGTGGTTCTGTGGCTATGGTCATTGACTACAAAGCGGATGGTCCCGGGTTCGATTCCCGGCGCAGGCTTTCGTTTATTCGATTCTGTGGTACTGGAATGTG
>JAUJYS010005263.1:0-11201 GCA_033995665.1 Melogona broelemanni
ATACGGTGTCGAGTGGGGTGCGTAGCGAAACTGACTTACCTAACCAAAAACATAACATGACGTGACTAATCAGGTGAAACTGACTTTCACTACGCGCCCCACTCGACACCGTATTTTCAGGTCGCTCATGTCTTGAACGTGTAACTTAGCCTAGCTTTCTTCAACAGTCAAAAGTCTTAGTTTTGCAGTATAATTCAGTATAACAAATTAACTATTCCCTTGTTCTCATTTTGACGAAATGTGTTGAAATAAATTGTTGCGTGCATGTAATATTGTGCCAAATTAAAGAGTCTCCTCTAAAAGAAGTTGTATCAATGCAAACGACTTTCAAGGTATACTAAGAACAAAGTTGACAAAAGGGTTCGTGTAAAATTCAAGGGTGAAAAGGTTTATAATCAACAGAATCGTTATCAATGGGCAAACTGCCGTTTTTCGTTTTTGTTTACAGAAACCTTGGAAAGTAGGACTAATTGGACTACACTTTCTCGGAAATGAATTTCGAACCGACCGCGTATTAAAAAGAACAAATTGGGTATCCAACATTTTGTCATGGTTCAAGTTGCGATTAAGAAGATACACAGACGTAAGACTACGGAACCAAATAATGATAGAACATTGTTTTGTTGCTGCTCACTTAAAAATAAATAGTTTGTGACAGTTATACAAATTGGGGGTGCATTTAACTATTCTTCAGTCCGTAGAGCCTTAGGATTCCATCGGTTCCCAGGGCAATTCCGATGGGGCCAGCATCGTGGCAATATTTTTTAAAAGCTGCCAATCAGAGAAATAAAACGAGAGTTGTACACAGATCTATCACGAATGATCACAAGCCTTGCCTTAACACCATTCGTGAGGAAGATCAATATACAGAAATATGTCGACGTGAATTAAACTATAAATAAAAATAACAAAAACCAGGACATGACAATTCGTCCTTATCCCCAATCTTGTCCTGGCTTTTGTTATTTTTATTTATTGAGAAATAAAAATTGAATGTTCAAAAAAGGTTAAATTTTGTTTGCGTACAAGCGGATGGCAGCAAAAGTTAGTCACGAAGAAAGCCATGCAAAGTGGGGTGTTTCGAAAAGAAAGGTACCAGTTAGATTTAAATAATTGGACACCAGCTGAATTTTCTCGTTACTTATCTAATTTTTCAATATAGGGGCATGCTCTGCTAGATTCACTTCAGTAAAATATAATCTAAGCATGCATATAATTTACTTCTATTTTTAAAATTTTAATTTCTATTTCTAATAGCTTCTAAATTAAAAAAAATAATAATAGCTTCATGCATTTACAAAAACGAATCTCGAATCAATACGGCAAATTTCAATGTTTACATGTAACCAAAAACTAAGGCTCATTTAAACGATACGTGATAAAAAAAAGTTTGAAATTATAGTTTCATGCATTTGTTTAGTTTGTAAGGGGAGTTAATTTAAAGATGTGCGAGTAGTAATGTGCAAAGAAAATAAAATGAGTACACAAGCAGTTCATTTAAAAGTTTGCGTGAATTTATAAATAAAAATAGACATGAAAATATTTTTGCAAAGCTAAGTTGTGAAAACAAATTACATCTAGTAATTTGTAAAAAAATGTAGTAATTAGTAAAAAAAATATAGGAGACAGGTATTGTAAACAATTATTGGTTAAAAAATATATTTTAGCAAGCCAGGTTGCGAATAAAGACGTAACAAACTGATCATATCTACACAGTTAGGATACTCCAATCGAATTTTTTTTCAAAGGTCTTTGGTGTTTGTGGGCGTTGTGAAATCTATACTTCCAGCTGGAAGCACTTGTTGTCATATTCCTGCTGGAAATGATCATTTTAAAACGATCCCACCTACCAAAGATATTCGAAATAAAACCTTGATCGGTCTATTGACTCACCGAAACGATATGGGGATTCTTTCGTAACTTCAATCCGGTAATCACCACGACAAATGCAAACGTCACCACGATGAGCATGGCCTCAATCAGATAGAAAAACGTTTTGGCCATCATGAGAATCAGCACTCCGGGCGCGATGGATTTAATCTGGTAGCCGGTTAACTGGATGACCGTGGCCACCATCAGCAAGATGGCCACGGATTTGTAACTGAGAGTCAGTGGCTGGACAGCGGACACATAAATTCCCTGGTCATCAAACATGCGTCGTGTATTGGTTTCCATTGTTCCAGCAGGATAACTGATTTCTCTTTCTTGAGAACGACTGCTGGCTGCTAATTTCGGTGAATTATCAGTGTGAAACCTGTTCTTTGCTGGCGATATATTTTTTTTCCAATTTGACCAAATGCCAGAAAAAATGGTCCAACGAATAATATCTTGAGAAAGAAACTCGTGGTTGCTTCTTTCCAACTTGACTGTAGAACACAATTACCAGTTGCTATTTCGTTAAATTAACGGTGTAAAACAGCAGCCTGTTATTTTGGTGGTGCTATTTCGAATTTGACCATGTGTTGGAAAAAAAATAGTGAAACAGAAGCGAAATTGGTACGCTAATCTTCCGCAAAATGTCCGGATGATTATTAATTGTTAACTAGGTAGGTCAACTCCAACTGAGTTATTTACTTTGCTATACATGCGTGGTCAGTCTCTGTGTGTGTAATAACTGCACACAGCCATCTGGACAAATTCGCGCGCAAACGTTCTTGGATCGTGATTGGCTGCTGGGACAACGAAGCCGTGATGCAACTAGTTGTCGATGACTGACACTGTGGACGCAACTGCGGACACAGAGCACAGCTGAACGTGGGTTGATAGTAAACAACAAAAACCTATTTCGCCGACTGGGTTACAAATTCAACTGTAATGTCTGCGCTAGCTCCGCTGGTACTCGAAGAAATTAATGGATAATATTTTTTTTTCACGTTTGTAAATTTTAAAAATAAATTGTCATAAATGATCAAAAAATAAACAAAGAAAAATTTGAAATTGACAAAGTATTACAAAAAATATTTTTTTAAATTCGTGCTGTATTTCCATGAAGTAAAGTCTTTTTTATGCTGTTCTCCGATAAAAAAATTGTTGCACTTATATTTAAATATTTATTTAAAATTTCTTTTCTTTTTATTATAAATCACTGTGATTACTGCACCCTCGTGTCGCTATGGCGATATGTGATATTCTGTGATATACAGCTGGTATTCCCAGGCTGCAGGATCCACCCCTAAGCTCGTTCTACTTGACCTGTCAGAAAATCTTCAGCAAATTAAAAAAAAATTGTATTTTTTTTTAATTAAGAACACATTAAGAAGCGTAAAGGTGGCGGAGAAAAAAAATCATATTTTTCTCCTAGCGCTGTAGCCGTTGATATACAAGGTGTAAAAACTTAAGATAGCTATTTTCGATTTTGATGGCTATTTTGAGTTTTTACACAATAAGAAGAAAAAAAAAATTACTGCACTTTATCAATTTGTAATTTTTTTTACTCGAGCATTAAGATTTTAAGAATTCGTGGGAAATTGAAACTGAAGATGACTAGGTTTTTTTTGTCGTTTCCATACAAGATCCACTGAATTCCTGGTTGTTGGAAATGCAACTTTGGTGTGTCAAAATTCTAACATGACTCAAAGTTCAAGTGCATATTCCTTACTGGAAACATTGACCTTTCCAGCAAAAACAATATTTTTCAGAATTCGACGACAACATATTCTCGGAGCAAAGCTAAAAATTATCGTTGTCGAGTTTTCAAAATACAATTTTGCTCGTAAGAAATGTATTAGAACAGAAGCAACCATCATTGCTCGACTGATAAGACGGTCGCAAGCCAACACTAACACCCGTTTGAACTTTGACCTTACGAGTACGACGATCTTATAGGTTGTTCCACTCCCCCAGCATTATCAACTGAAGCGCTCTTGAAGAGGGTGCGTTGAGATATTTTTCTTAATCGTATATGGCATTCCATAACTTTCCCAACACATGCGGTCTCGAATGACCCTTCGCCCTCTTCTCAAATGTGCTCAGGAATTTTAAATGTAATGGAGAGGATGCGTTCAACTTTTCGTCACGCGATAATATGTCAGGACATTGGTTACGATCTCGAAGGCACATTTGCCCCGTCTCAAGCACAATTCATATTTCTTAAGTAGCTTGAAGCTAGGTCACTGTGAAACAATCTGTGTTGGGTTCGTTCCTTTTGAAAAGCAAACAGTTCCCGTAATAGTATCAATTTCTAGGATTTGGATAATTTCATTTTCATTCAAACAGTTCCCGTTCCGATAGAAATTAAAAGGAACCTGGGCGTTCCTAGTTACTTTTCAAAAGGAACCTGAAACTTTTCCGTTCATTTGCTAAAAAAATATTTAAAAAAAAATACCGAGTGGTTTTGGTGTTAACAAAAAATAGTGATTACGTGCATGGTGACGCCAAATAGACATTTGCGGGAACTGATTTTAAGGACATATGCCGATTGGCGGACACAGATTAAAATCTTTAAAAATTTCTGCTTGACGCTTTAAAATTGTCGTTAAACTGGCTTTAAAAGTTGTCGACACGCTTTGTAAAATTGTATTCATAGAAAGTTGAAAGTTTTGGCAAAAGGAACCATATGCATAGGAAATGGAACTCCTGTTTCAGTTCCTCAAGAAAAAAAAAAGAACCAGTACCGTTCCAGTTCCTACAGAAATAAAATGAACCTAGGCGTTAAGTTTATCGAAACAGGAGCCAGTTCCCGTTACAGTTCCTTAAAAAAGGGAAGCAGTTCCCGTTACAGTTCCTCAAAAATTAAAAGGAACCTAAGCGTTCTTAAGTTGCTTAAAAAAAGGAACCTAAGTTTTCCTAAGTTGCTCAAAAAAGGAACAAGTTCCCAGGAATGGAACTTTTCCGTTCCGTTCCTACTCAACACTGGTTGTTGGGGAATAATTCGTATCTAATGACGATCGCACAAATCAGAAGCGTGAGCATGACTAGTTTGGAACTAATCAATCATTCTAAAATTTGAAAAAAAAAAAATCAAAACTATGTATTATAGAGCTGCGACAGATAAAAAGCTACAATCCTCACCCCCACAAATAGTTTTTTTTTCGTACAAGTTCGTGTTTGCGAGAGAGAGATAACCAGTTGTTTTCGTGTTGGAAAAAAATGACGTTTTTCTTTGACGAGTCCTAAAAACGTCGAACGCTCAATAAGAAAAGCTGACCACTCGTTCTAACTGGGGAGCAGTCATAATGAATATTCTAAAAAATGGATTAAAATGATATGGCGAATACCCGAGTGTTTCTAACGAATTATCGAGAGTATAGATATTTTCATCTAAAAGGAAGGCGCACTCGTTGGGAAACAATTACAATGACATCGTTCAGTCTTGAAACATTTTCATTAAAGTTGGGCACACGAAATTTGGGTCACAGCCACTCACAGGTGTCGCAAGTGTAGGTGTTATATGCGTATTTGGTCAGAAATTTGACAAGGCGGTTTCATCGAGATAAGGTTTGATTGTTCAAAAGATAATTGCACATGGCTTACATGTGTATGTTGCAGCCGGTAAATTTTTTTTTTTTTTTAAATATATAAATCACCTTAGTTCCTAGTGCACTAAGACTACTGCACCCTGGTGTCTCATGGAGATAGGTGAGGGGCAGGGAAGGGAAGGGGAATAGCAGCTGGAATAGCCAGGCAGCAGGATCCACCCCTAAGCTCTGGACTCCCTAATGGAAGCTCAGGGGTGATGCCAGTACCACAGCTCGTCGAATGCTTGTCGAAACGACTGCTTCTGCCGGGAATCGAACCCGGGACCGTCGAATGTCCCCATACCCACTGAGCCATCGGTACGATGCAATTATTGTGTATACATTTTTGAAACGAAAATGAGTGGGTTAGTGGTTAGCGTGTTCGCCTACTATTCCCGTGATCGCGTGTTCTATTCCCAACCTCCAGTGCTAGGATTCACAGGTAACAGTAAGACAAAATAATGAACACACACACTCACATACTCTCCACAGTGACAGAAATGAATGAAATCGGGCCACAAAATGATATAACTTGATTTGCAATAGTTCAAGCTCTGACTATCCAAAGTTTTATAAATTTATTTAAAACCATTGTTTCATTTTTTTTTAAATACTAAGATATAACAAAAGAAGGCATCGTACAAAGTCATGAGAAAATCGAATGTCATATATACGTCTTTTTTTATATATGCGTGTGTGTAAATATAAATTGTGCAAGGACAACAAATCAACAACGTTATAACTGAAAATCACTCGCAAATACTACATCAAAATCATTTAATTAGCAAACCTTTATGCTAATATAAATACACAAGGGATAAAATAAAAAATACAAAAAATCGAGAAAACGAAATAAAACACAATACGAGCGTAGATGGGCAGTGTAGAAATTAAAATTACACGTGATACTACGTCATTGTGACGTACATGTTCGCGGTCGACCAATAATAAATTAGTATTCTATAAAATACAAATATAGAGTAAGGCAATGGGCGATGCACTGAGAAAAGTAAAACATTCGAGAGTAAAGAGGTTGATGTCAGGATTTCGAATTAATTTTCAGCAATCTTGATTTTGTATACGCTAAACTGGTTTTGACAGGGAACAGAAAAACCTCAGGAAATTGAATTTGGAACTGTCCAACATAATTAACCGATTAAAAACAAACGAATTGGATTGACAAACAGAGATATATTAATTTTGTTGAATTTTTTTATTTTTACAAATCACTGTAGTGCACCACAGAATTACTGCACCCTCGTGCCTCTATGGAGATGTGCGAGGGGCAGGGAAGGGAAGGGGAATGGCAGCTGGTATAGCCAGGCTGCAGGATCCACCCCAAAGCTCTGGACTCCCTAAAGGAAGCTCAGAGGTGACGCCAGTACCCCAGGCTAACGAATAAACGAAAGCCTGCGCCGGGAATCGAACCCGGGACCGTCGGCTTCGTAGGATGTTGCCATAGCCACTGAGCCATCGGTGCGTAATTTAGACGAAATATTCCCAGGTCATACACATCGATGTGCTTGACATTGGGTGACCTTTGACATCGAGATCGCAGATGCTTTCTTGATATACAAAGCGGCCAAATGGTAGTATTAAAAGCACAACGCTACCCTACGGAAGAATGGAAGTGGTGTTAATACCAACTACTGTATGATTTTACTTTGAAAAAATCACCTGTATTTCGGATTTTGTCAAACTGTCACTTTTGAATAGCCAGCTAAACTGGACAGATACTCGGAATGTTCCACTAGAAAAATTGAGCACATGGCACATTGCCCGGATGTTTAAAAAAAAAGTTCTGCGGATACAAACAAATTTCCCCATGCACCAGTTGTTACTGGTGCATGGGGAAATTACAAACAATTTCAAACAAATTCAGTACCTCAGTTGAAAAATAATTGTTCAATTGCACACCATCAATTCGAAATGATTCTATCCAATATCAATGACAATTTAATCAGGAAATTTTCCAGTTATCATACAGTCAGTGTTTGACAGACCGTTCCTGTTCCTCAAATATTAAAATGAACCTTCTCGTTCCCAAAAAAAAAGGAACCAATTCTTAGGAACGGAACGGAAACACTGCATTCATTCCAGCAATCAAGACTTTTGATATATCGATAGTAGGAAAGCTTTCGCGGTACTATGGATACATCATCGAGCTGAGCCAGTTGTGTACACGAACCGGGAATTAAAAATTTGACGTCATAAATTAACGATTCCGTTTATGACTTGAATAAATTTGAATTAATTTTGGATCACATATCGAACATTTCAAAACAGTTTTTGCAATCGACACATGACGCAAGCTTGATTTTTGATATAGGATATTTTGAACTGTACAGTACAAATTAGATAATAATTAGATATTGGTAAATACCAAATTTATTTTCAAATTTTGTTTCAGAATGTAAGATTGATATTTTTTTTAGATTGATTGTCGTCTTAAAAGCGAAATAGTTTTCCAAAACATTCTGCAATTTTTTTTTAACTTTCCCCTCCCTATCAACTGTGATTTGAAGTCGAGGAGAATGTTGAAATAGCGAACAATGGAAATAAAAAATCGGTATATCTGAATATCAATAAATATCAAACTCATTCGATACGAGTTAAATACGCAGATTCCCTTACAGTCTTGTTTTATCTTTCATCTCTTGGGAGGATAAAAACAAAAAGCTTCACCATAACCCTAAAACATTTGCTTATCCATTGGAAATGTCAAACAATTATTTTGTTTTTGACAAGTCACAAATCTTTCAAAATTAAAATTGATAGCTCACAACCATCAAATTGGCAAGCATCAATAAAATAAAAAAGTTCAAACGAGTTAACCAAAAGTCAGAAGCTACATCAATATACCGTGATTTCCGGTCTATCAACCGGCTTTTAAAATTCACAGGGAATTTGTTCTGGAATATGGCGACAGTTCGAAAATTGCGATAAAAATTAAAATGACTACAGCACCTAATTCAATTTATGTTTGTTTATTTTTAAATCGAAGGATGGAGGGACGTCCTAACTCACTGAGCCATCGTCCGTACAGGGCAAGCCCCCCCCCCCCCACAGAACGGAAACTACGGTATATGAACTGTGATCAACTGTGACTTTTTCAATAGCTTTTTAAAAAGTGTTCAGCTTCGTAATTGTCTCAAATATGAAATACTATTTGATAAACGGTTATTCAAATGCAAATACAATTACACAATTACTTGTTTTCACGAACAGTAGCAGCGTTAAACAGTCAATGCGCTGAAAATCTCAAAAAGATGTCTCCCGTCAAACACTAATCTATACATGATTATTGTACTGGTGATGTATCACTTTACTGTCTAACCTGATTTGGGTACAGAAATCTACATGTATCCACAAACACAGCACTAGCGTAAATTGACACGGTTACGACAAGTTATGACATGTTGCTGAGTTTTCATTGGCGATTTGGCATAAATAGCACTAGTGTGTTATTTGTTCACTAATCAGAGACATTGTCTTTATGCAATTGGCATGGAGAAAATAAATCAGTATTTTACTAAAGTTTTGAGTACTGTACATTTGTCCTGCATCAATAGAACGGGAAGAAATTTATTCCAATGAATCCTAACCATATAAAATAGAGAAATGTAGGAGCCGTTGAAATGCAATAGCTGAAGACGAGAATAATCAACTATTTCAAAATCCTATCCAGTTCAGGACATTTAATAATTAAATATGGGCAGCACATATTCATGACTTAACAGAACGGAAACTGAACAAAATCGTACGTAGTAGGGTTCGACAGATACAGAAATAAACCGATATTATTGAAACCAATCCAGCTTTTTTTGTTAAAAAAAAGTCAAACAAAGGATCTGCATCCAAGTCGATATGTCGATGAATTTATAAGTTTGCTGCTACATTTTTCATAGTGTTTTTCAATTTATTTTAGTGAACATTTTTTAAGGGTCAGTTTTCGATTCACCACATCAACGATAAAATATGTTAAATCGAGTATCGGTTGGAAAAATCGGATCAATCGGGTATCGGTTTATAAAAGATCGATTAATCGATCGGTGCATCAGTCAATCCCTAGCATGCACAAAATTGAAATAAAAATACAATTTTGCCTAGAAGTGTTTGCACGACCTAATTTCCCCCCCCCCCCCCAATTGAAGAAAAAAATATATCTGAGTGACCGGCGGTCACAACAGTGACATAGCCAATAATTGGAAAAAAAAATGGTAAAACAAAAACCATCACTGCAAACGTCGTGCAGGGTAAGAGATCAATAGCTGTTTGACAGTTTCCGTCAATCACATACTACACACAATAACATGTTTTTTTTTTTTTTTTTTAAATCAATCGGGTACCATAAATATAAATACAATAACCAGGACATTTAATTTAAAAAAAAAGAAACAAAAACGGTTAAAATTAAGTAACAATGTTTTGTACAAAGGTGATCCGTGAGGCCAAGACTAATAATAAAAATAATTCCAAAGTCTTGCTCAATAAATCAACTGGGCAGCAGGAATACATTTTGACGTAGAACTACGTATTCCCCAGCACAAGTTTATTTTCTTTTAAATCACTGTAGTGCACTAAAGGATATCGCCCTGGCGAAATGTGAGGGGTAGGGAAGGGGAGTGGCAGCTGGTATAGCCAGGATGCAGTATCCACCCCTAAGTTTTGGACTTCCAAATGGAGGCTCAGGGGTGATGCCAGTATAACCCAGGCTCGTCGAATAATAATCGAGAGCCTGCGCCGGGAATCGAACCCGGGACCGTCCGTTCCGAAGGATGTTGCCATACCCACTAAGCCATCGGTACGTATGTGTGCGTTACATACTTTTGCACATTTTCTGTTATCATATAGTTCTACGTCAAAACATGCAGGTTTGCATTACTGTGCACCAGTCCCTTTCATTTTGATTCTATTTTCGACCACTAACAATTAACTACTTTTGGAAGGAATAATTTTTATTCTTATTTTTTTAATTTCTGAATTATTGTAGGTAATACAACAGTCGCCTCAGAGTACGAATCACACTAACACACACACACACACATATAAACGTCTAATTTCACGAGAAAAATTCATCGCTGCACGATGACATGTACACATGGTCTCAAAAATTGCCAAGTCTACTTATGTACAAGACTACTTCTGATGAGGTTGGTTCGAACTAATCCGAGGGGAAGCAGATACCAATATGGTAGAACAGGGGTGCAACAATAAGGCCCGTGGACATCATACCTGGCCGGATACTTATTATTATCGATATAACTGATGGCGAAAAAAACTAGGGGACAATTGTTTTAGAAGAATACAAGGTTAGCTTGTGGAGAGGTTTAGCCAAGAAAATTCGCAGGCAAATATGAATTTGACACAGCTAATTTCTAAAAACATTGCAAAAAAACATGTAAATGTAATTATGCAACGTAGCATTAATTTGTTTACGCATCCGAGTGCTAAAGGACTAAAGACCCAACGGGCAGATGGAAATAATCACACTGACGCCGAAGGGTATATCCAATGTTGTTGTTGTTAAGATCCGTCGAGTCGTTTACGACTCCTGGTGACGCCATGGACAACGTAGGTCGACGGAAGGGGTAAGCCTAACGACAGCCTAAGCATTGCGTGGTTTCTATCAATAAATGATTTAACTGCTGTTAGATAATTATTACATAGTCAACACAACGTCTCGGACAGAGAATATAAAATAATAAATGATTATACGTACATGAACGTACATTACGTGTATGA
>JAUJYS010005264.1:0-11200 GCA_033995665.1 Melogona broelemanni
GGGGTGGATCCTGCAGCCTGGCTATTCCAGCTGCCATTCCCCTTCCCTTCCCTGTCCCTCACATATCTCCATAGAGATCCGAGGGTGCAATAATCCTGTAGTGCACTAGGCACTACGGTGATTTATAAATAAATTAAAAAAATCAACCCGCGTGGCAAGGAGGATCACCCACCTGTTTAATCTTGCGTGCGCCGCCTGGTTATCCGTGATGTGCACGCCGTGGTAGAGTCCTGGCGGGATGCTGACGGGAGCGGAGGGTCCGGCGCCCGTCCGCGTCTGCTCCAGCGTCTTCATCTGCTGCTGGATGAGGGCGGAACTGCTGGGCGGGGCGAACTCGCTGTCCATGCCGGGCAGGGACGGGTACATGGGCAGGAAGTTCTTGAGGACGTGCGGCGTGAGCGGGGTGCCCAGGTGGACCGTGGCGAAGGCCCGCAGTTGCGCTTCCGACAGGGCGGACGACACCTTGGCGTTGGCCTCCTGAGAACATGAGCAAACAAAACATGATCAGTAAGCTTCATCACACTGGGGGTCTTGTTACTACCGGTACTTCAACATCAAGTAGTCTCAAGTACAGAGTCTGTTAAAATAGGCCATCCCACAATTGACCTTTGCAAAAAGTCCCTACGAGGCTGCTTGGAATTATTATTTTTTGCAAATTTAATCAACCTGATAAGTACACTGACGACAAAAGTTAAACATTATAAATTATTTAAATAAATATCCAAATAAATTGTAGAGATTCTTTGTGAATCTCTACAAAGAAATTCACAAAAATAAATTCCAATATTGCTCAGCAATTTTTGCAAATGGGTTTGAACCCTGACTAATTTAACGTAACGAATTCAGCAATAAAAACTAGGTAATAATATTGTTTTCTCCTGGCAAATCCTGTACATCGGCCCTTAATGCACGAAATTCACCAGTGTCCTACTTTCACCAGCAGCTAGTCCCAGACAAACAATACGAATCCAAGCACCAAAAGTAAACAAAAACGGCAAATAGATTTATAAAAAAAAAGAAAAGAAAAAAAAAATGGGCTAGTTTCCGTCGAGCCGATAACTAAGAAGAGCCCCGAAATAGAACACAAATTGACAACCCACCACCAGATGTCACCAGGCAATTTGTCAAGGAGACAATCACTTTTTTACAATCCCTAAAGAAAATCTCATTTCTATTTCCTATTTTTATCTCGCCTACAGTTATAAATTACCAGGAGACACAGAGTGGCCCCCGTACATCGGTGTCAGAACCAACCCAGTGTTCGCAGAATACCTGTGCCAAGTCTAGAGAGATCCCCGTTTTTTATCACCCTGCGATCTCGCAAAAGACGTGTTGGGTTCGGTTCATTTTGAAAAGGAACCAGTTCCAGTCCCCGTTCCTGCGATGCAAAAAATAACCTGGAACTTTTCCGTTCCTTCGATTAAAAAATATTTCTGAAAAAATGCCGAGTGCTGTAAGGTTCACAATTTTTTTTTTGTTTCATTACGTTCATGATGACGATAAATGGACAAATATTTGCGGGAACTGATCTGATAGGCTTATGCCGATTTGCGGACACAGATCAAAATCTTCAGCAATTTTGTTTGATTCTGTAAAATTGTATCGCTGTCGACAAAAATTGGAAAATTGTACTCGTAGTAAATTAAAAGTTATGGCAAAAAGAACAATGTACACCGAAAAGGAAGCACAGTTCCAGTTCCTCAAAAAAAGGAACCAGTTCCGGTTCCAGTTTCTCAAAAATTAGAAGGAACCTAGGCGTTCGTAAGTTCCTCAAAAAAGGAACCAGTTCCTAGGAATGAATCTTTTCCGTTCCGTTCCTACCCAACACTGATTTTTACGTCGTCCTCTAGTTTATTTTTTATGTTGCTGTTGTGTGGTCTCCGTTCGCCAACAACTACTTTTCGGAGTGTAGAACAAGAGGCGCTCGAAGTTGTTGGCTCAATTAATGCAGACATAAATGACGCCGCGGTCTCTCACAATGGGAGAAAGAGTTAACGACGGGAGAGACACCGTTTAACGGGAACGTCTCCTCGAATCTCGGCGTCAATCTCGGGCGCGAGAGCAGATAAATAGCACCAGATAGAGGAGTCAGAACGGAGCGGTGATTGTCGTGAGGCCTACCCGGAGAAACAGAAATCAGGGACCCCCCCCCAGGATATACATGTATAGCATAGCTCGCGCGAAGGTTTGCCAGGTTAGGAAGACTGGCTGCCTTCTGGGAACGGGACCAGCCATTCTTTCAAGAACTAGCTCTAAATCAGAGAGGGGTTGATTTTTTTTTTGTAATATCGTCATACGTCTACAGTATCTCTGTGTCTTACAGACTGTCTTAATTTGTAGAGTCCGGCATCGATTAAGATTTAATAAAAATATTTATACAACATAAATAAAAACATCTGTAACGTGTAAAATTTTAAATCATCATGATCGATGAATTTCTTCTTAAATTCATTTATTGTAGAATGTTTATTGAATGATTTTTTTATTTAAAATTACAGTTGAATTTATAGTACAATGAATTTCGTCATCATTTTTTTACACTCTTCTAAGATTTTGACATTTTTATTAAAGGGGCACATTTTCACTAGTATCTCGCTATTTTTACTAATACCTCACAAGTTTCACTAAATACCGCACCGGGGATCGAACCCGGGGCCATCGCACTATAATATTTATCCTATTTCATCAAATCAAGAGTCGATTTATCCAGTAAACCATTTCCGAAATAACTAATGACAAAATATCAAATTTGATTCCCGCGCAATTTCCGTACTCGTTCAGTGAGTCAGTCACGCCAACTATATTATTTCTCCAAAACACAAAACTCGCCCGAAATGTGTTTGGCACCGCGAACCGAATTGGTAAACCACGAAGCATGTACACGCAGTAGCGCGGAGCCTAAAATAACTAAAACAAGAGGTGTGACTCACTCCATTACTGCCGGGAACGTGCGGCCGTCCCAACGATATATTTGGTAAGGATGGTGACTGATGCAAGGTCAAGTCGCTCATACTCCCCTGCACAGCTGTTCCATAGGGAGAACCGATCTGTTCCTGCAAACACACAAACAAATACACAATTTACAATTCGTTTTTGACGTGAATACGTCTTTAAAATTGGTAATATGGGGGCCAACCAAAAACCTTGGTGGTAACGGATGTTGATAACGAAAATTGACAAATTCTGCCAAATTATAAAACCAGGACCAGGTACGGGTCGCACGGCTCATCCGAAAAAAGGTGAGAGTTGAAATTAATCTTGTACGAAAAATATCGGAGGTTCTGATCGGGAATTGAACCCGCGTCACGGGCATAGTAGTTCGTCACAAACTGGTCAATTAACTCACCTCCTGTATGAGTCCACTGCCACTACTGGAACACGATTGGTGAGGCGTAATGCCATTAGGTGGTGAATTTGGACCGGAATCTGGAGTGCTGTTGCCACTTTCAACTGGTTGGAAAAAAATTTAATAGAGCATGTGAATCAACAGAGAAAAACAATTTGAATACTATAGTAATGATTAACTTGATAATACCAATAAACAAAATGAATAAAATACTTGAATTTTAAAGACAAACATTTAAAAAAATGTATTGGTTGTTTCTATACGACCATTTTTATTAGCCTACCACCTTGCACTTTAGTTTCACCAGTGAATACACGAAAGTAATTAAAACAAAAATCGGTATTCGACTACCAATTCTCGAGTGAAACGTGAGAGCATTAATACCGTACATCGAGAATAAAAATCAACGTGCAATTCAACCCCACATCTTTTAGAATACGTTATCAACAGTGCTGTTAGTATTATATGTCTGGTTGTTATATGTCAAATGTAACACTCGTGCTACTGAGGAATGCTGGCATCAAGTAAATAATCATTAAAAACTGATTGGACGATTGATATACTTTATTTGTCGAGCTGAAATAATTTGGTTTTTGTGAATCCCTGCAACTATTGCTTTGAAGTTGGTCTTAGTGTTGGGTGTGACATGCATTCGGTTGTCTAGGATGTGGCACAGGCACAGTGGTGCAATGTGCTCTTTTACTCACTAAAAAACTTTCAGAATGTGCACCACGAGTCTAAGCAGTGCCCTTTGCTACTTACGCGAATTTAAAACTATGCCACATAATTTAGAAAAATTCATGTTTAACAATATTTGAATGAATAATTAATAGGGGGTTAGGACGTCTACAATACAAAACGAGAGGGACAAGGTCAATGTCTCTTTCCCGGCGCTGCACCGGACCTTGTCCCAATATTTGAATGACTAGTAAGAAATTAAAAATGGTTGTTTTGGTAAGAGGTTGATGAATAAACGTGTAACAAAAATAAAAATTATATTTATTTGAAAAAAATGTTCTTGTCAAAAGTCATTACTCGTTATTTTTGTTGATTTCCATTAACAGCCTAAAAGGAAATGGACAGGTCGCCCATCCTAAAAAGTAGATCTCAATATCCATTACACTAAGAGGCACCGACAAACCACAATTTGCGGCTGTTCCTGGCAACCACCACTGACGTTGATGCGTGACACAACCAATGGGAATCTCCTCAAAAAATAACTTCGAATTTCTTCGACAGTAGACTACAAAAACTCGTCTACCAGCGAGTAAGGCGTTTAAAAACGGGAACTAATAAATTAGATTTAAGATGAGTGTATTGTCTGTTGCAACTGTTCACCTAACGTGTCACAATTTAAGAGAATTTCTGACTTTAATAGTTTGTGTCATTGTGACAGCCTGCCACCGTGTTTACCCTTCCACCAACCGCGGCTAATGGGAATAATTAATTTAGGTAGGGATCTTTAACGTGTACCTGACAACGTACATGTACAAGACTCTCGTAAAGAGATCACTTATAGGAAATAATGCACCACAATTGTTTCAAATTCTGTTCCGAGATTCTGGGTTCGAGCCACTGTTGTGCGGAAACTAATTAAAATGGAAAGGAAAACAAGTTCCGGTGCAGTGCCGAAGGGAATTGTTTTGAATTCGTTTTCGTTTTAAATTTAAGATGACCCTTCGATGGTCTGAGACATTATTTTATCATTCAATCGCTGTAGCAGTTAATATTTTAGATCTTTTATCTCAAAACTGCCAAACATTGTCAATTTTTATAATTTTATAATTTTTTATAATTAAAATGACTTATGCGGCCAATGTGCAGCGCGGCTTATAGGCGATTCATCAAGTTTTCACCGCGCCAGATGAGCCGATAAACACGGTAACAAACGAAGGAGTCATAATTTCAATAGGTCTATAGACTTTAAATCCGAAAAAGTGGCCATTAGATGGCACGCAATACATTAGACGTCTCCCCTAAGAGTCCGAGAACGATTTTGTCGTCCAAAATTACCATATGTTCGCATGAGGGATAAGCATTCGTAAAACAATCATGGTTTTGCTCATGTTTGACCAGCAACAATAAAAAAAATTGCTCCTATAAAAGGAATAACCAATTTATATTTTATGTAAAATAACATTTTCTCGAAAACAATCTCAATTTAAACAATAAATTCTTAAAATTGTGGTCTCTTCAGCGCCCTTCTTTTCTTAAGGGAGACTGCGGATGCAATCGCGCCACCTAGTGGCCACATTTCTGTGACGTTTTTTTCCAGAAAAATGTTCATGGGCCCATTGTCTGTAATCGGAACTGGGGCTATCCTGAGAATCCCCCTCCCCCATCCCAGGAGTATTCTGAGAATTATGAATGTAGGAAAACAAGAGAATTGGTCCTACTTGTGAGCGGCCTTCTATTGTGGGGCACGGGGCCCTTATCTCTCCGCCGTAGCAGCGGACTGCTGCGTCGTTCGATTACTTTTTGCTTGATGATAGAACGTGCTTTTAGGTCGGGTTCGGAGGCTGGAATGGAGACGAGGGAAAAAACGCAAGCACAAGACTAGATAAGCACTACGTCCCCTATTGGTCGGTCGGAGGATAGATAGAACACACACACACGGTAGCCCCGACCGCCATTTTGTGCGATCGGGTCAGTGCAATGGCTAGAGACGTTGCAGGGTTCATAGTAAAAATTTAAATTTAATTTGTCCAGAGTTTCCCAGACCGAAATTTTCCCGGACTTTCCCCAACCCAAAATCAAAATTTTCCTGTCTTTTTCATTAAATAAGAAAATGACTTATAATACTTAAATAGAAACGAGTGCGGAGAGCGCAATTTATTTTTATTTTCCAACTGTAACACACTGAAGTAAACAAAGAGCGCGCGAAGCGCGAATTAAATAAAGTGCAAGTAATATATTTATTTTTAGTCTTATTAATTTATTTTATTTTTGTATGCGTTGAAAAGGGAAAGAGTGCGCGCAGCGCGATTTTTTTTACAGGAGCCCCAGTGTGTAAGAAATTTAACAAATGAAAGAAAATTTATTTCCCTCATTATCTTTGACATTTCAGGCGAGTATGAACCCTGCAATGTCACCGTTAAATTCAGTTACATTCGAGCTGCATTCAAATTCAATGTCATTAGTTAAGACAGGGCCAACTCAACCCACTCAATCAAACACACACATACACATTCGCATGCTATAGTCGGGAACTACTAACATCGAGACGAACTCCTGCTATGGCAAGTGCAAAATAGTGCGGCCAAATTTTAGCTGCCCCCGACTATAGAAATTAGTGACAGTTTTTTGACAGCTCGTAACAGGAATGATGACGGCAACGCCGTGGTGTCGACACAACAGATTTTTTGACGAATCGCTTGTTACGACAGTTGCTATGAGGTTTCTGGGGCACCGTACACACATTTGTGTCTTGGTTACCGATAAAAGTTGGGAAGCTAAATCAAGTAACGTGACGCACGTCTTTAACGTGTTAATTTATAACCGTTTTCGGTAATACGATACGAAATTCAACGGATAAACTATTTTAATTTAAAATATATTTTTAAAAAATGATATAATCGATGTTTCGAGATATTAAAAAAATTACATAATCGATGTTTCGATATATTAAAAAAATTACATAATCGATGTTTCGATATCTTAAAAAAATGACATAATCGATGTTTCGATATCTTAAAAAAATGACATAATCGATGTTTCGATATCTTGTGTTTATCAGAATACAAATTATCCGAAAAATTAATAGAAAATCACAAAGTTAAAACTATGTTTCTACAATAATTTGGTAATTAAAAAAAATTGAATCGTGCAATAAAAAATGCAAATTTGGTTAGTTCCGTACGTAAATGCGGCATACTTTTATGATCACATAGTGGACTACTTTGAATTTATATTAGTGCAATCTGATAGTTCAAATACGGTTATGTAAAACTAGCATGCCCGATTTTACCGTTGATTTCAATTTAGAAATTGCTTATAATTAACAAAGAATTAATTCAATTAAAAATCACAACCGAAAACCAATTTTGTCTTTTTAAACGTAAATGGGGCTGACGGATGTGTTGTCGAGTATCAATCCTCACGGTGATATAATTGCTAAAAGATGACCGGGTTCGATTCCCGGCGCGGGCTCTCGTTAATTCGATCCCGGGTACATAGTTTTTAGCACTAATAAACAGCGGTGCAGAATCTCATATAGTGCTGCTATTCACATGTATTATAATTCACGATGATTCTTAATTTTGTTCAAATTGATCGAATCTAACCTGTTTTTCGGAGCGGATAACTCTCGTCATATTTGTTCATTTGTTGATGCCTGAAAATAAAATGAAAACGACGAGTTATTAATTAAATAAAAAATTTTGATTGAAAGGGAGAAAAAAAATTCTTCCCTATTTACGCACCAGTTGCGTGAATTTGGAGGTGAGGCATTGGCACCACCAGTAGCTACAGACTCCCTGTGCTTCTTGCTCAGAACGAACTCCAACAATCGCTGTTTCACCTCGGAGGAGGCCACGGCACCTGCAACAAAAAACCAAATAAGAGCATTAACGTACCGTACCATACCGTATTCTGATGTAATGTAATGAAAATCGGCTTAAAATATTTCTGAGCCTCTTCAATTTTTTTCCAATTCGATTCGAAAATTGCCCGTGCAAAAAAATTGAACGCCAACATGAACTAATAGCTAACCAAATAACTTACAAACTGAAAGTTTCAAATTTCCACCAATTAGTATTAAACACAAAAAATTAATAATAAAAGGCACGAAGCAAAACAGGTTCAGACAATTATATAGACGTGATCGAGACTAGTTACGTCATCTACCAAACCGGCCAAGCTGAGCATGAGACCGGTTTCATTTCAATGCCAATCCATTTAAGTTACAACATGCGTGGCATTAAAGGTATTTATTATCGCTACCGGTCTGATCGGGATCCGTTCTTTATATTCGCCTAAAATAGCCAAATGACCACCGGCGAGTGGTTAACTCGCTTCCTGTGCGGGAAGAGAACGGTGGCTCAGTGGGTATGGGGACATCCTACGAAGCCGACGGTCCCGGGTTCGATTCCCGGCGCAGGCTTTAGTTTATTCGTTAGCCTGGGGTACTGGCGTCACCCCTGAGCTCACATTAGGGAGTCCAGATCTCAGGGGTGGATCCTGGAGTCTGGCTATTCCAGCTGCCATTACCCTCCCTTCCCTGCCCCTTACATATCTCCACAGAGACACGAGGGTGCCGTAATCCTGTAGTGCACTAGGCGCTACGGTGATTTAAAAAAAAGAGGCAAGTGGCTCCCTCTATCGGGCATCACCCGCATTACGAACACAAAACATCAACGTTTTTTCATTTCCAACTAATTTTCAATGAATATTCCTAACTTTTTTCTGAGTTTCAGTTGAGTATGCAGGAACTTTTCCGTTCCTACTATTAATAAATATTTTTAAAGAAATATGCCGAGTGGTGAAATGTTAACAAAAAATATGATTACGTTACTTATGACGCCAAATGAACTTTAAAAGATCAAAATGTTTGACAATTTCTGTTTAATGCCAGAAAATTCTACCGCTGGATTCCCCGTTCCAGTTCCTTCAGTAGCGGAACTTTTCCGTTCCGTACCTACCCAACACTTATATTGAACACTTTCAATTAGTTATGGCCAACCACCACACGGCGGCGCTGTTCTTTCCAAAAAACATTAGTTTGTACATAAATCCGCTGGGGTCTCTAGCGTTAGTCTGGGCGAGGATCCTGTATATGTCCAAGCACTTAGGATCCAATGGCTATGATGGGCATAAGCAAACAGAGATTGGCCGATATTTGGTAGTAAAACTGATTCCATGTCCCCGTCGTCCATATTCTACACAGCTACCAACTTTAACGCGGGACGCAGTCACGTGAAATCGTAAAAACCGAGATTTCATTCTGGGCGCAGTTTACTTACGTACGACACAAGTCGTACCAGATTGGTCGGCAACTAAATTACATCCACCAATGGTAGGCCAGCTCGCAAATTCACGTGCGCTCACATTCGGAGCCTCGTGAAAATCGTAAATAACCAAATTTGAAAGGAAACACAGAAACGTTTGGATTGGAAACCGCCAAGATTATTGCTAGCCAAATTCTTTTCATTCGTACGATCTCTCGCTGTAGCTTCGGCGAAAATATTTCAATGACTGAGTCACGTGGTATTCCACATACGCAGGCTGGCAGTAAAGTGTAGCTCCTTCAAACCCCTTTCGTTGCATAAATAACTGTTTACGGTCCTTCCAAGGTTGACAAACATAACTCCCAAACGCAACCCGATTCTTCACCTAAAAATTCGAAATTCTTTCGAGTAGAATTTTGTCCTTCCCCCCCTCATCTTAACCAATGCCAATTCGAGGAGTAGAATTTCCTAAAATATATTATTACCCACTTAGCATTGAATTTGACAGTATAAAGTGTAGAAGTCGGTCACGATAAAAATATAACCGAGAAACAAAATTTAATGATTTTGTTTACCGTGAGATATCCCAATTGATGAACATATTCAATAAATATAATTTCATGTGTTACTTTTATTTTATGTAATGTAAATTCTGAAATTGGTTGTAAGAAGAGTCCAGAGAAGGACCATGCAGTAAAAAGGTTTCAGGCTAAAATTTTGCATGACGAAACAACGTCGTTATTTCGTGTTATCGCCAAGAGCAAAGACGTCATATATAACAAGATAAGTCGAATAAATATTCAAAGTTCAAGTAAGAGGTGGTGTTAAAAAAGCCAACAGCCCAAGTAATGTGTACCCGCACAATATTATACAGTGAATAAAAATAGGTTAGCTAACACGGATACGCAAATGACATTTGAACTTGGAACAATTTTACTGAGAACTATACAGGGTTGCGAAAGTAAATCGGTCGATAGTAAATTAATACTGGAAACAAAGTCAGCAAATTTTGGCGCCAAAACTTCAAGTCAGCTAATTCTGGCGCCAAATTTTCAAAGTTATCAAATTTTGGCGCCATACTTCAATATAATTCCGATGCAAAAAATCAAAATTTACGGAATGTCAAAATTTGTTTTTAATTTTTAATTTGATTAATAATTGAATATAAATTATAAATTAAATTACAATCTATTACCAAACAAATGAAATGCAATCTTTGAAACTTTGCGACCTGTTTGACCAATTGCTACGCACGCCAGGTGGCGTTAGGGTCCTCCTTCAGTTTAAAAACTCACCTATCGCCACCTAGCGGCAAAGCGACGAGATGTTTACAGAGAAGCACGCTAGGTGCGCTAGTTTGTTTATATACGTACTCTGTTCGTGTTTCTCCTTCTTTTTGAGCAATTCCAATTTCTCATTTTCCTGCCGCTCCTTCTCAATCCGGGCATTCTCCTCTATTTTCTTCTGCTGTTCCCAGAATTCCTAAAATAGAAAGGAGGCAATAATTGTTGCGTGTCAATCATAGACTTGAGCCGATAACTATACACCTGTCCGCCGCATGCCAAGGTCGGCACATACTATCGGAACATTCTAAAGAAGAAGAAAAGAATCGAAGGCAAATCTCTATTTGAGCACACACACGCTCGAACGAAAGAACAATGTTACCAACCGTGACGACAAAGCGGAGAATTTCGATTGTTACGATGAAATAAAATGTAAATAATACCTTCATAAACCTGGCACGAGAATTAAGTTTTAAATTACCTTAACCTTCAATTGGGGACAATTTATGAGCAAAGCGTTACTGGCTGCGCTTTAAATTTTTTTTTCTATAGACAATGGTTGCATTATGGATATTTTTATTTTTTTATAAATCACCGTAGTGCCTAGTGCACTACAGGATTACTGC
>JAUJYS010005265.1:0-11198 GCA_033995665.1 Melogona broelemanni
AATGTGCCCCTCATATATCGCCACAGCGACGCGAGGGGTACAATAACCTCCTGTAGTGTTTTTCACTACAGTGATCCAGAATAAAAATAAATAAATATACTTCATCATTTAATTTTTGAAATTTCAATTAAACATGCTATCAACTCCTTAAAAATATTATTTATAACTTAATGTCATAGAAAAAAAATCGAAATACTGATTAAACGCAGCTTTTAATATAATTGTAGCGTAACCCTAATATGATTAATTTTATATTTTTTCTAACAGATCTGCGTGGATATTGCCGGAGGTGGATACACCCTTACCGTTGACGAATACTACAAATCTCCGTATGGCTACAAGGGCAACCAGTGGATGTCTTACGATGATCAAGACAGTCTTGCAATCAAGGTAAATAAGTCAGAAATGTAATTTACTTGCAAATTAAATCAATAAGGTAACAATCCAATATTAACTTTTAGTCAATGCATTTGTTCCCCATATAATAGCCATGTGACAAATTTGTTATTCTTAAATAATTGCGATCTTCAAGTGGTATATTAGCAAAATTAGCGAAAAAGGGTAAATGCTTAATAGGGTTGACAGCACCAGATTGAGTCAAGAGACCAGTCACGAGTATCGGATGTCCAGATAGGATGTTGGATTAATTGGTAAAATCAGTGCTGGAATATTTCCCTGCTATTGGCTGCGTACTAACTTGAACAAATTGTAATACGCGGTCTAAATGTAATTATTATTGTTTTTTAACTTACAAATCTATTTTACGTCAAATAGTGCGGCGTGATCCAAAGTTACGGATGCGGAGGCGCCATGATCTGGAGTATCGAGACCGACGACTTCCAAAACTCGTGCGGTTTCGGAGTCAACCCGTTATTGGCCACCATCAACTCATACATGCGAGGCGGCTACACCGTACCACCACCACCCACGACCACCCCCTACACCGGACCGCCCACCACCGCCACCACCACCACCACGACCACCACCACGACGGTAGCCCCACCACCACCGAGCGACGTGTGTCAGTATCCCGGCTTCCAGGCTGATCCCAATGACTGCACCACCTTCTATGACTGTATCGCCAATGCTGATGGCACCTGGACTGTGTACACGTACCACTGCGCCGCAGGCACCATCTTTGATCCCAGCATCGATGAATGTAATTACCCGGAGAATGTTCCAGATTGCCACGCCGACATCTAAGAAAATAAAATGTAACCGTTTTGCACTTTAATAGTTGTGTTTATTTTCGTATTTTTACTAGATAGAAAGCCCGGCTTCGCCCGGGATAAGGTTTTTTTTATCGAAGTGAATGTGACCGGATGATAAAATGTGGTCCTTCTACTTTAAAATTATAGTACAGATTATCATTTCACATCACGTACTTGAGAACATTTAAAAAGTTCGAAAGTACAGTAGTTGTTACGTTTCGTCGATTCGGTTCCGCCTCCCGGTGACGTCATGGAATAGACATGAGTAGTGCACTAGGCACTGCGGTGATTAAAAAAAAAAGTGCTCTCTAATTGCTTTGATTCGATGACGCATCTCGCAGTTCCTAAAATGTCTTCGTGGCGTCAGTCTTTATGAAATCAAGCCATCTCGTACGCTACCGTTCCATTCAAATTCGATTCCAACAAAGGAGACGAAGTTTTTTGTTTTTTTTACATTTATTTTCTTACGAGCGATTTTCGTGCAAAAGTCTAAAATACTAAAGTAAGTGTTCGGCATGAGGGGAAAGAAGTCAGTGGCGGAATTGAAGCATTAAGCGCCCCACAAGGTTACCAAACATGTTCTTGTCAGATCAATTTAAGCGTATTTCGTTTTACCATTAAATCGACTGAAATTTCATGACCAAACCGCACGATCAACCTTCTGGCCTTAGCTAAGCCATAATTGAACCTATCTCTAATGAGATCGGGGCAGTACAGGCACTTGTTTTCCTCAAAGCTCGGGCATATTTACTGGAGTTTTTTTTCTTCTGCTAATTTATTGTTGCAATTAAGTTTCATTGTTTTTTCTAAGAATTGTGGAAATCTACTAAAGATGAACTCAAAGTTTTGAAGAAAAAAAAAATTAAAGTTAATTTAACGTGGATTTGAAAGCTTGAAATTATCGTTTAATTTTGTGAATGAACAAAACAACTGTGGGCAGTAATTTACACATCTCAAATCCAACATTCACATGTGATAATTATTGTGATCATTATACACATGTAGTACACATACACACGTGTATCAATTTCACTGTACATTAGCAATCTTAGAATAATTCTCAATACTCCAATTTATATTGCTATCGCTTGGAAATCGGAATTTCCGTTCCGAAAACATTCAAATTAATTATTTTTTCGCGTTATTTTTATTTTGAAACACGACAGAAAATAACGAATTGAATTCAAGCGCTCCTTGAATATTTGCTAGACGTTCGACATATTGTACCTGTGCACAGAATACTCGCATACATCTGTTCCCGTGAAAATACATATACCAACGTGTATGATAAATGGCTTAAATGCGTGACATTTTCGTGGCAAATATATGTAAAACCGATACTATCATCTCAATCATGTGGGCGATGTTCAACTGTCATTTGTACTAGTAAATATTGGAGCAGGTGAGCTTAATTGTGTATATTGGCGCAATTCCAACTTTTGTTGATTTTCTAGAAACTATCTATTGCAATAGTTTATGTTGTACAGTATATTAAAACGTAGATATAAACTGGTGATTTTTACGGCAGAATTTTTTTAGGATTTTGTTTACTCAACGTCGTTTTATTCACGGAAACTGTTTGAAGCGAAAACACTTGGCCAATGTGATTTTTTTTAAAAATCACTCTAGTGCTAATCACTTCAGGATTTATACCCCTCGTGTCGCTATGGCAATATGTGAGGGGCAGGAAAGTGAAGGGAAGGGAAATGGCAGATTTAGGAAAAAATAACAGCGCTACTAAATTCGTAAATTCGCTACTAAATTCGTAAATTCGTTTTAGCGTTTTCAGGCGCGAACAATTTGTTGGCAGAGCTGACCAATGGGCGAACTGGCCGGAGACCATTTCCACCACTTGTATAAACGTTTTCGTCGTGATCACTGTATCGCCACTGCGATCTCTATTTAATGCATATGATGAGAAGATTTTATAGCTATATTCGGTGGTCATGTAGCGTAATAGCATTTGGCCGTTGGCGAATTTATATATTTTCAAGGCTAGAGTTGCAAACTTTTTTGTGAACTACGAGCACCAGAAACAGTCATTTATGAGTCGAGGATTTTCACGATTGAATCGTGAAAACCACCGTCAAGCAATTGTCATTTTCGTACACCTATAGCCAGCGTTTATAATTTAGAACGAAAATAATTGTAGGGCTCGTTAGCATTCGACTTATGATGTTCATTCCCGGGTTTGATTCCGTTTTCCCTGTGCGGTCTCTCGTTTATTCGATCCTGGGACACTCACACCTTTAAATGTGGCTCCCACATAGAAAATTTCTTGGTGGTCTATTCCAGGAAGTAACCCCTTAAGCATTAAGATTTTAGTAAGGGGAAACCAGTATCAAGTTTGAAAATTGAATCAATTCAACGCATGTTAAGCAAATATGATATTGCATTTAAAGTTGGAGTTAGGCTTGGCAAATAGTGAGTAATATAAAAAGGTGACTTTTAAAAAAAAAATTATTTAATTTTTGCTAACTCATTTTATTTTTTATTTTTTTTTAGCCGATTTCAGCTTGTGCATGTAGGTTAAACCCGGGGAAACCGACCCGCAATAAAAGCTCAGCACATAATTAACTTGTTGCTAGGAGCACAAACATTTTGAAACATCAGGAAACAAAAGAGAAAGTGATACGCCGTAGGCAGCACTAAACTGTTTCCTTCCAAAACCCCGGCAGGCGCTAGAATGAAGGGTTTCCCGATTCAGTGCTGCGTGTTCTAGGCCACCACCGACACCGTTGGATATATCCGAAACTCCAACATGTTCAATTGAGGACAGCTGAGAACATTGCATGCTAAAATTGAAAACCAAATACCTGACAGGTAAGCTATTTAAATATCGATCGCTCATCCTCGCGCTATATGCTCATATTAACTCGTGGATTTCGCTCGTCAATGTCATTCTTTGTTAGTTACATAAAATTACAGTATATTTTTTGGTGAACAAGATTATAGGTGACCAACTGTGATAAATTCACAAACACGACACCATATCAGTGGAAACTTTCTCTAGGCTGTAGCCTTGATTCGACGCTGTACGCATTCATTTAAGCTCATAAATTGAACGTGCTAGTGACATTCACTTTAATCAAACTTTTAATGTATCAATATTTGCAAAATATATGGCGTATTCAATAACATTATGATTTTTTTTAGAATTTTATCTTAATTGTTTATTAATATTAAAAATCAGCGTACAAAATAAGGCGTTATTCAAGGATAATAAGATGTATATTTTAAACAAAATTCGAGATTCATGCACACAGGGAATAATCTCATAAATATAGGCAAATGTGAAATATTCGGACTTCATTCCAAATGCTCACAATGAAAGTTAATTCAAAATGTTTCACTTAATATTTGTGAACTGATCGAGCATCATCTCTTTCTATACAGCATGCAGGCACTTATCCAGATAATAACCAGATAATTCCAAAAAATAACTTGTGTCCCAATTTCAGACAAACTTTTTTTCTTTTTTTCTCGATTTTATTTTTTAATCATTTTATTTCTTAATCACATCAATATTGTTGTAAATAGCTGGTAAAGATACGAATAACTGTTACAAGGATCATATATTGCTTGCCAATCAACAAGAAAAAGTGTCACCTTAATAGTGTAGCTCGCAGCTGTGAGTAAATTTAGGAAGATACCGGTATACACTGTTTGTTCTGATGCCAAGAAAAACAATAATCGAATTGGGTGAAAACAGATACCGACTCAAGGAGACAAAAGTAACGTAATCCTAAGATATGTATTCCTGATTAATTGTAATTGGATGTGTCAATTGCACAAGGCCTCTTTTTTTAAGTATAAAAGGCAGTCAACGATTCTTCAGCATACAGTTTATTGCTCGGCTATTATTAATCAAATATCGGCAGTCAAAATTTGTAAATTGGAGACTCTCGACAAAATAATCCCAACAGGAGAAACACTAGGTAATGGGGAAACAGTACACATGGGTTCAAAATTCAAAATGGTTGCCACATTTCTCGTTTCCGTTGTTCCGTCCAGTCCATCAGCTTAATTCAACAACTAATATATTCTTGCGATCTTTTCGCGATTCAATGCTATAAAACGTAGTAACTAAAATTGAAAATGTATAACTATTATATATTTCGTGCCTCCGATATGTGATTAAATTGCATCGAGACGAGAAGAATCAGGAAAGGAAATACAAACACGTTTCAGCATGAATAATGGGCCCAATGAAAAATACAGGGCAAAACATTTTAAATTATAAAATTGAAATTACAAATATTATTTTTAACCCTTTTTAAATATTACTATTTAATCTTACAATCCTACAGAACCATGAAGCTTCAGTTGCTCTGTATAGCTTTCCTGGCTGTTGTCAGCGTGGCATATTGTGGACGCCGTTTCAAACGTGAGTATTATCGGAGGGATTTTTAGACGATTATTAGCTGCATAAATTTATAATCTCAACATGAAAAACCAATATAATGGCATCTTATGGTGCCAAGAGACTGTATTAGTTCTGCCTACGATCCGCCATGTTTGTGTTCAATTTTTCTCTTTTTTGTAGATGCACCATTGGTCAAAGCGAAGACTGTGCCCTCCAGCGATCGGCGTGTGGTGTGCTACTATGGAAGTTGGGCCGTTTACAGACCCGATCTGGGCAAATTCGATGTCGAAGATATCGATCCTTTTATTTGTACCCACGTAATTTACGCCTTCGCGGGTCTAAACCCGTCCACCTTTGAGATTGAACCTCTTGATCCTTACAACGATGTTTACGATAACTACGGAAAAGGTATTTGTGCCACGAAAAATATGTTGTCTTGTTAAACTGATTGTGATTTGGAACATTTCATTGAGCCGTCTCGTATTAAGTTTTCCTGGTCAAGAATTTATTATTCGAGTATAATTAGTTATTTAAAATTGTTAAACAGTTTGTCGCGGCTTTGCCAGTCTTTTGATTTCGAGGCATTTGGTGACCAAATTTATTGATAGCTTCATTATAGACACTTCGTCGAATGCTTTAACATTGTTGAGTAACCATTTATTTTATTTTCGTCAAACAGGAGCCTACAACAGATTTGCAAATCTGACCTTCCAGAATCCCGCCCTCAAATGCATGCTGGGTATCGGAGGCTGGAATGAGGGATCCACTAAATACTCGCAAATGGCCAACAATCCAACCCTGCGCAGCAAATTCGTCGATTCCGTTGTGCCCTTCCTCAAAAAGTTAGCAGACAAGTTTCTTGAAAATAACAGAACATGTTACGAAAAATTTCGAGCGACATAAGAATTAATAAATATTCATGTTTATTTCAAAGGTACGGCTTCGTGGGGCTGGACATGGATTGGGAGTATCCAACTCAACGCGGCGGTCAAGCATCAGATAAACAGGCGTACGTTGAATTATTAAAGGTATTTAAATACACATTACTATGAAAATTATTTTCGATTATATTTGTAAGTTCTGCAAACGTGTAATGTTGAATTTGGTGATTTGGGTACCCACCATTGCATATTTTTGATTTTGTAGTGCTAGTTGTTGATTTAATACAATAATCTACCGGTAGATGACAAAAAATATGCCATTTGACAACATGTTCTCGTGCCACCAAGACTCATGCTTAATTTAATTTTGCTCGTGTCTTATATGCCTAATATTCACAATTTGTCATATAGGAACTGCGAGAGGCATTTGATCAAAATGGACACCTGCTTCTATCTGCAGCAGTTTCAGCAAGCAAAGATACCATCGACGCCGCTTATGATGTCCCCAATGTAGCCAAGTGAGTTGATTACAAATAGGCATATTACCATTTCTTTTATACGTACGCTTGATTATAAAAGCATAAAATCTTTAGGTTGAGAACATTCGTGTAAATTAAAACTGTTTTGCACTTCCTCAGGTATTTGGATTTCATTAATGTCATGTGTTATGACTATCACGGAACTTGGGAATCGATCACCGGAATCAACTCTCCTCTCTTTCCGCAGCCCAATGACACCTACAGTAATAAGCTTTTCAATGTGGTAAGCATGCGATCTGCTAGATTTGACGTGGCGAAACTCGTATTAGCTGCACCGTTAATGCTTTCCCGTTGCTATATCTTCAGAATTACTCCATTAGCTACTGGATTGAAATGGGGGCGCCACCATCGCAGCTGAACTTGGGAATGCCAACGTATGGTCACAGCTGGACTCTGTCTAACCCCGCTAACCATGGCCTTAATGCTCCAACCAATGGCCCTGGACAAGCTGGACCCTACACTCGAGAGGGCGGTACCCTAGGATACAATGAGGTGAATTATAATCTCTGAAATCATTTATTTTTATTATTTGACAATGATTGTCAATCAAGTGAATAACACAACATGGGTTTTGAATGTTTCAATTATGCATTTATCCAGTGTTGGGTTCGCCCCATTAAAAAAGAAACCAGTTCCGCTTTAATTCCTACATAAATTAATAGGAAACTGGGCGTTCTTTGTGTTTGTTTTTTTCCGGATCACTGTAGTGAATAGCACTACAGGAGGTTATTGTACCCCTCGTGTCGCTGTAGCAATGTGTGAGAGGCACATTCTTAATTCCTTTTTCAAAAGAAACTTGGAACTTTTCCGCTCACAAGTTTGGCGTTTCTAAGTTTTTCAAAAAAGGAACAAGTTCCTAGGAATGGAACTTTTCCGTTCCGTTCCTACCCAACTCTGGATAAGTCATATGTGATGTCTAATTATTTGCTTAAAAAATATTTATATTAGGTAGACAGGCGTTGTGTTATAGCTTTTATGAAATTGAACCCAACAGGTTTGCGTGGCTGTTGGTAAGGGTGGATGGGCGACAGTGGTGGATGAATACTACTTGGCGCCATACAGCTACCAAACAACTGGTGGCAACCAATGGATTAGTTGGGACGACGAGGAGAGCATCAGGCAGAAAGTAATTATTTTTTATTGTTTTTACCCAATTATTTGGCGCTAAAGTTAAATACTTTTGTGACTAAGCAGTATACGTGATTGTACTCGATTAAAGTACTGGTACAAATAAATTGCTGCTTATTAAATCAAGGGATTGTACTAATGGTGGTATCACTCTGTCTTTCAGTGTCTGTTGGCCAACGATCTCAATCTCGGTGGTGGAATGATATGGAGTATTGGTATGTAATTTATTTATTTTTGTGAAGTACATTGCCAATTAATATTGGCTGTTTCATAATTTTGCGTTTCTGTGAATTCGTACCAATGTCCGCAGAAACGGATGATTTCCACAACACTTGCGGCGCGGGAGTCAATCCGCTTCTAGTCGTCATCAACGACGTCATTCGCGGCGTTGACTCCAATTCGACCCGCCCTCCTCCTCCCACCACCACCCCCACCACTCCCTATACGGGTCCGTCCACCACCGCCCCCACCACTACCCCCACCACCACCACACCGCCACCACCCACACCCAGTCCCACCGACATCTGCAAGAAACCCGGTTTCCAGGCCGATCCGGTCGACTGCACCACCTTCTACAACTGTATTGCGAATCCCGACGGAACCTGGAGCGTGTACACCTTCCACTGCGGCGCGGGTACCGTCTTCGATCCGAGCATCGACGCGTGTAACTACGCGGCCAACGTGCCTGATTGCCACGCGGACATATAAAATCGAACGATAAATAATAGACCGATCGCTTTTTTTCTTCTTCGATGATCTTTGGTATGTGGGGGCGTTGTGTAATCTAAATTTCCAGCTGGAAGCACTTGCTGCTGGAAATTTTTAATTTTAAACGCCTCCACAAACCAAAGACAATCGAAATAAAATCGATCGCTCTTATTAGGAAACCGTGAAAAAATCAGTCGCCGATCACAATTCGAGTTGCCAATTAAGAAATTGAACATCGAACAAGTTATTTGTATATTTGTGCCCGTTAAATCAAAACGTACGTGTCCTCCAATTGTTCAAATTTGTTGTTCCTCTTTCATCTCCCTCTCGCATGTCATTAACAATATCCAATTCAAATCATATATGCCACCTGTACGCGCAATTTATTACCCAATTTAATTTGTAAATATGTATAAGATAATGTGTTTGGTTAAATAAATATGTTCGTGTATCAATGTTTTTTCTCTCACTATTTATGCTTGACGTGCTGTTCACGTCATTTGTGAACATCCCTTACTTTTCTCTCCTGCAATTGTTGTGCCAAAGGTCAATGTCAATTCTTTAGACATGCACTGTAGTGCCAACGTGACTAATTTGCATATATGCATCGTTTGTCATGTCATCACTCTCCGAATTCTCTCCACGAGGGAGGTTGCCTCATACTTCCATCGGTTCCGCCAGCTTTCATCGGTAATAATGTTGTTATTTTATCGACCGAATCGCAGTTTGTTTTGTGCCGGCCAATTGTGAACAGATAATTTAACTTTTCAAAAAAGCAAAATAAATAAATTTACCATGGAACAAGTTATTAGTTTCGCGTTGTGCGAGAGACAATCTCAAGTCTGCTGTTCGGTTACCGCGCAACTCAAGTGCTTTCCACTATGAAGATCGCGTGATGAAGCTCCTGTTCCAGCGGCGGGTTCCGACCGGTCTCGGTCCGGGTCTCTGCCACTGACCTTTCGAGTACGCCGTCGCTGCTACACTACAGGTACCCAAGTTTTGTTGCCCAGATTGTTCCCGTCCCCAACTATGAGAACAATGCTACAAGCCGGCGTGGAATTATCCTTAACCGAATAATGCCTTGTGTCAAAGTAGCGAAAGTAACGAATAGTGCCTCCCGCACAATTTTTTTGCTTCTAAAATTTGTCTGCGCAAGAGAAAAAAATTCGAAATTGAATCGCTTTTGTGGGTTATTTTTGGATTATCCCATATCTCCAAAAATAATTGTGGATCGATTGCCAAAAGTTTGAAAACATCAACGTGCTTGCTAGTTTCAAGCGTTTGTATAATTGGTAAAAACAAATGTTGAGTTTCGTGACTGCGAACAGGTCTTTTCGCATGTTGACAGTGCGTGGTCGTAATTGAACATGACATGCATTATCAATCAAGAAGCAATGATCATAACGTTAATTTGTCTTTGTCCAGGGTGTATTCCCATTTTGTATGGGGGGAGAGAGAGGGAGGGAGGGATATAAAAAACTTATAAAGTTGATACCATAATAATTATAACGTTAAACATTTTTTATTTTACATATTATATTTCTGAGATATTCATAAACATCATTATAAAAAAATATATACAGGCTGGCTCAGAAAAAAAGATTCGGTCACAAATGTCGTTATAGTTTCAATAATATTATACCGATTCATTTGATTTTTTGCATGCGGCGAACTAGTATCATGTAGTTTTGAATTCAGAAAGGTAAATGTACCGGTAGTTCAAAATGGTGTTTAATGGTTGCGCTTTAAGAATTGTTTGCGAATGAAACAATTACGAAGCTAAGCAGCTATTAGGTGTTTCCCGACAAAGCTGGACTATCGGTAAACTTAAAGATACTTTGAAGAAGATGGGAAATTCGTAGTGGTCACCAGCGCCTTGTTTGTTCTATTTTTTCAATATGTTTGGTATATTAGTACTGTATTTGTAAAAAAAATCAAACGAATCGGTACAGTATTATAGAAACTATAACGACATTTATGACTGGATCTTTCTTTCTGAGCCACCCTGTATATTGTTTAAAGAGCGACGAAAAACCGCAAGAAAGACCTCGAAGAAAAACTATTGCAGCCTCAGCAGTTAAAAGAAACAAAACCTTAACAAAACTTTGTTTGTACAAGACAAAATTTTAAAATTTATACGTATACTAGCTTTTTCTCCCGGCTTCGCCCGGTTGTGCAAAAAAATTGTAAAAAAATTATAGAAAAAAATGATGACGTCATGACGTCATGAATGTAACATAAATTACATGTCAACAGATTTCTTTGGCAATTATAGAGTTTAGTTTCTTTGCCTACATCTCTTTATTGCACTGCACGTGTTTTGTATAAATTCAGTTTTGGTCACGTGCACACAGTTCAAATAAAA
>JAUJYS010005266.1:0-11198 GCA_033995665.1 Melogona broelemanni
GGGAGAGATACGTGCATAAAAAAGTTTTCAGTGCTTACTGCTCGCGCATCGATAATTGGTTGTGTTCCTCAGTCATCCCTACCTCACTGGCAGATGCAGGGGTGGATTCGCGCATCAAACGTTTCATCGGAGACTAGCTTTTAGCCCGGCTTCGCCCGGTTATGTAAAAAAAAAATAAAAAAAATTGTAAAACAAAACATTAATTTATTTTTTTTTTTAAATAAAAACAAAAATAAATTACGGTGTATGACGCCATGACTTGTTGATGACGTCACGTCTTCACACTGACACCACTTTCATTCTTATAGCATAGATTGGTATCTGGTTTCGCGTTTTTTAAGGTTTTTACAGGAAGCTTTATCAAATGTGGCATTTTTTTTTACTCCTTGTCCAATCCAACCTATGCGGTTAAATTTCTGTCGGTTTCGTGCGAAACTGAATCTGATTCAAAAAAGAAACAGATTCGAAATCTGAAATCTGAATTGAATAAATATCTTGCAACAATACAATGGCTCCTATCCTTCATTAAATTTAAAGATGAATCTGATTCGGAATCTGAAATCTGAATCTTAATATCGACGTTTTCGCTTTGGTTTATCGGAATCATCTCCGACTGGTTGGCACCTTTTTGTCAACGGATCGAAGGCTAGCGGGTTCGAATCTGTATAAAGATTCGCTCACTGCAATTGCAATTTCAATTACATATACGGATGGAGGTGGCCGCGATGGACGTGATGTTCATGCCGCCTAGACTGCAGAATTTTATCCATAGCGTAAATCTCGCTTCACAGGTTCACGGAAGAGTGATCTAGGGTCTCAGAAATATTTCTTAAATTGTACAATATCCCAGTATCTGTTTCTATGCATAACCCTCTGCACGTCTTTGAGGCTTGTTTAGCACGAGCCGACACGTGTTCTTCGTCGCGAGACAGTAAACAGAGTCCCCCGGCACGCGCCAGCGACTGCCGAATAAATATCTGCGCCCAACCAGACCACGACGCACCCCACCCCAGATCCCCGTTAGCTTTCCCCTCATTACCCCCACCGCAAACGCGGGCGTAGAGACCACGGACGATCTCGCCGATCGAGTCGAGCCGTCTGTGCTCGCACCAAATCCGGCATGCGAGAGAAAACGCGCGGAGTCGACGGCGTCGTCGATTCGTAAATATTAAACAAATAGATGATTTTTCTCCCCGTCTGCTCTCCTGAGCAACAAACAATCTATCATCTCGTTCGACTCTGTTTTTGGTACCAGAAAAAATACCTCCTGTATGTATACCTTCATACCTTCATGAGACCTGAATAAAATTTCAGTGTAGAGTACACACGAAAAATAAAACGAATTGCGATTTTGTTTCTCTTGTGGTGTTTTTTTTTCTTGCTATTTAAAAGTCCGAAATTCTTTGTAGAAATGATGCGGCAATTCTGATTCGATTTCAGTAAGCACCTTAGGGACTACGAGACTCAAACCCAAATGGCGAATAAAAACAGACATTCAAGCGGATAATGCATAATCAGTTTTGGATGGTTTGACGAAAATTGACACCCCAGGCATATTTTTGCTGTCTGGAACAGTAGTATTTTCAATCAAGATTTTATATTAAAAAAAATACAATACTAAATACAATACTAGTTTAATATTTTTCGTACACATTTATTATAAATGGGGAATGAATTGAAAATAATTAAGACAAGAATTCTCGCCATAATGAACGTGTTCCATTGTGAACTTGCGACGACTATTAGAAACCACGAAATGAACAATCGCAATGTTATTTTAGAGAATCGCAACTTTAAAAGCTGAAGAATTATTTTTACCAGATAAGTTTTTTGTTTGAAAAGCCGGAATTACAGGGCAGGACAAGACACGAACAGGACATCTTAATTAAAGTTATTGAATAGCGAATTTTCTAGGAATTCGCCTGCTAAAATGGAACCCAAGTAGTCTTGTTAATAAAGCATGCAAAAAAAAAAGCACGAAAAAAGCTGACGAAAATCACAATCCTTGTGTATGTGTATTGTTGGTGGGGGGAAAAGGTGGGAGGAAAAACGTGAATTACTGTGTTATTATCCCAGCGGGCGGTTTCACAAGAAAACTTGCGGCGTTGGGGACGGCGCCCAGTCCGGCGACCATGCATAAATGTTACCTTTGTCCTCTGCGCATATTCCGAAAACAAGGCATGATCCGCATTGTATATCCAGCTCTGGTAATCCGGCGTATCCATTCCAAGTGTGCGCACGATATTATATTCCACCGCGAATTTTCCGTATACGCGGCGGCGTTTCCGATCCGATATCGCCGCAAGATTCCGCACTCTCTACCTTCCGGACTCACTTTTTCAGAAAGCGGGATCTTCGCTGAACTTTTCCCCGATAACATTTTTTAGCATCTATTCCATGTTTTGAATGAGGATTTCGAGCACTGGCGTAGCACAATATTCCTCCCACTCGGATGTGTATTCCAACAAAAAAAGCGCGTTTATCCAATTTGGTGAATTGTCCGTGCGGTGGTTTGAAACACTGTGTTGAAAACCGAAACGCGCGGACTGGTGATATTCTCGCCGGAAATCCCGTTTCGCTCGTCGGCGAAATCTCGCCGTAGCTGCCGCCGAGATGCCAGCTCGAAAGCCCGGCGTCGCTTGACTCTCGGAGTGCATCTTTTCCTCACCACTCTCTTCCGCGGTATGGTGATGCTGCTGCGTCCGCGCGCGTTCACGAGCACTCCGGGAGCTCTCTGTTCTCGGTGAGCTCCGTTTGCGCGCGCCAGGGGCGCTGTGCAGCCTGTGTTCGACTTGATTTGGGGTGGGGAGGACCTGTTTTCACGGTAATGGTGCTCCGGGAAGACTTCTTCACAAATACAAAAAATTAAACGCTTCCGTACCGTTTTCGGCAATACAGGGTGCTGCAAATGCTGTGGTTTATTAAAAAAAAAATTATTATTGTCTGCGTTTGCAAAAGCAGGATCTCTGTTCTCATAAACCACATTTAATTTAAAGGTTCATGGGCACGAAACAAAATTCACGAACATACGATGAACATAATTTAACAAATTTAATTTGAATTCTACAAATTAATTAATTAAGGTTATACAGAGAGGTTCATGCCATACAACAGTTGCAAGTTGTCTTATATTTTTTAGCACTTGCCATTAAGTGTTTTAATTTTTATTTTTTTGTGAAACGAAATTTTAAATTAATTTTGAGCGAAAGATTATTAACACGTACCAAGGTAGACGGGTCCGGTTTTACGCATGCCATTGCGATTTTCAGCTGAGTTTTCATTGGAGTAAATTTTGAAAAAAATTAAAATAAAAAGTGAGAGATTATTTTTAATTAAAAATATTTTGCTCAATTTATAGTACATGCTCTCGGGTGTCGGACTGAGGCGCATATTAGTTATTCATGCGAACAATCCTCGGCTAATGCGTCGGAAAAGATTCTTCCTCTTCCCCCGGCCCTTCGACGCCAGTCCATTACTTAAAAAGTGAAGCCTGACGTTTTCTGTCCCGAGCAATAATTTTGAGCGCTCCCGAAAGCGACTCCAACTTTATTGTATATAAATATTTTTTTTTGCCCCCGCCAGTTTATCGCGGTTTTTCGCCATCGTAGAACGTGTTCAAAATTCAGGATTCCATCTCTTGTTTTTAGTTTTTTTTTTTTGCATTTCGCGCACGTAGCACGGATTTTGGCCCCGCGCGTATTATGCCGAGGATCACATTATACCAATTGCCGTTGGCAACACTGCCACCACCACCACCACTACTGCGTTTCAGACACGTACACTATTTCTATGGACAAGTGTGTCGTTGCCTTTTCTAAATGCGATTAGAAATTCTGGTGGAAGAAAAGAGAGAGGCACTTGCCAATGTTGCCAACTACACTGCGCGGATTGTCGCGGACATTCTAATGACTCGACGGCTTTTGCTGAGCGATGCTATTTCCGATGCGGCAATGTTATTGTCTACGGACGCATTTTACCCGCACAGCAGCAGCAGGAACGACAGAGAGGATGGGGGCAAGACCACCGCATTTTTGTCTCGTATGAATGAGCCGGTCTCTTATGTTGTTGGCAGATAATCTCGGTTCGCAGAAAAAAAAAGATGCACAGTTCCTCATGACTAATTCACTTGGGGTGGACCCGACTGGGTTACGAATACGAACAGGAGGGGGCCTTGTCGCATCAGGGGCGGGCCAACCTTATTTTTGGAGTTTCAGTTTCACAATTAGGGTTTCGTTGGACTCGGAGCTCAGGAAGATTCGTTACTGTATTGACTTGTATTTTGGCCGAACGAGGCCTGTTGTTATTTTTTGGTGGGGTTCTCCTGGAATGAGTCCGCCCCCCGGAACCGTTTGTTCTGGTAACATGCGGCTCATGGCATCTCCTAGGATTTCTCCGTACTCCTCTTTTACCACCGCGATGCACGTGGCACGTACAGCGAAACAAGTGTAATTAATTAGTGCTGCCGCGCGCATAAATAAAGTGGCGCGCGCGCGCGCGCCAAACGAACGTGCGCGGAGACGGCATTTTTAACCTATGCTGTCAGATACCTCCTGTGTCCCCTCCCTCAGCCATCTCAATCAGTGTATAACAGCTTTTCGAGTTTATTGAATAATTTGTCTGGACCGTTGGGGAGACTATGTGTGCTTCGCCATAAACTCAGTTTCCAAAGTCATATTATTGTAAATTAATTGTAATACCTGTAATTGTTCCCGTCAAAATTATACTGTTAGTGCAGACCTTGGAAACTGGATGTAGTCGTGTGGCCATAATGGGGGTTCTCGCCTAAACGAAAATTACGTTTACCCAAAATTATTTAAGTTATTTTTAGTTATTTTTTTTTCTTTCTTGTAAAAAGAAAGACTTCTAAAAAATTAATTTTTCAAAAAATAGGATTCAGTAATGTAAATTAAATAATTCAATTCAGTTCAGGGTGTTAGAGCGCTTCCCTTTAAAATTCAAGCGTTGTCCACTGCAGTTGTCCCACAGCGGCAGATGTACCTGTGAGCTGCGCTCAGTGATTGCCAGCCCACAAGGGGCGGCCAAACGCTTGCAGCGGCATAAACGCATTTACACTGAATTTGAATGGATATTCGCTTTCAGCAGGCAAATGCCGGACTCAACCGATTCTACTCCTTCGTCAGGTAGTCAGGGAAAACTCTAAAAGTCACTAATCTCAGGGCATCGCTTAGGCGACGTTCTAGAACCCGTATACAGTAGCGTCACCTGGCGTGTGCAACATATATTCCACGTGATTTTGGTTAACCCCTCTCCCACTGCTGCCCTGTTCTGTTTCGGCCCCGCGATGTCAGCTTATAAAAGAGAATATTGAGTTTGACTATCATTAAGTTAGTGGTTTTGGGGGTGGCGGAAGGGGGAAATGAGGGGTGGAAGATGTCCGAAGGCGCGGCTGAGATCTTCCAGAATGGGAAATAGGGAATGACGCGAGTTTGTTTGTTATTAACCTTTTTCCGTAAATTACATTTTTATGTCTCTCGTATATATAGTACATGCGTGTGTAAAGATAATGGGGCGCACGTGTCTATTGTTTCCTAAATTGATTGGTCGACGGCGCCGCGGAACAGGATTTAGCGTGACAGTAGTAGTGTGTGGTCGTCGTGCCTGGCGGTGGGCGGAATTTGTAATGCAGTTTTCTCTTTCGTTCATAAATCACTGACGCACACCCGAGTCACTTTAGTCGCGCGGTCCTATTGTTAATTCCTTTTTCTGCGTCTGAAGGTGCACCTTAAAATGAGTGCGTTGGCAATGACGAAATTCGCCTAATGGACATCTCATTTTCGGTTCTCTTATGCAGTTGGCGTTTCACTATGACGTTTGCAACTTCACTATGCAGTTTGCAACTTCACTTTGCAGTTTGTAGCTTCACTATGCAGTTTGTAACTTCACTATGCCGTTGATAACTTTACTATGCAGTTTCCCACTTCACTATGCAGTTGACATTTTACATCCCTTCCCCAATGGCCAGGCATGCTGTACTGAAGCCTTCTTGAGCGCGGTGCGTTAAGACATTGACTTGCTCGTAAGATGGCAGAATTCAAGAATTTTAGACGCGCTGTAGAAAAAACAAAAGGGCAGTTGCTGCAGAAGGATGCGTGTAGCTTTTAACACCGAACTGTAGTAAAGTTTGTAAGGTAGTTTGTAAAGTTTGACCCCTACAAACATTCCTATTTCCCAAGAGTGTTTCGGCAGTGGAACAATCTAACAAGAGTCTCAAATACAGAGCCTATTAAAATAGGACAACTCCATCTTTGTCCATAACTGGTCTTTGACCCCGCCATTGCCCCCCCCCCTAAAAAGGGGCTGCTTGCGGGTATACATTGTAATTGTAATTGTAACTTTGGCCAGTTAATGGCGTTCTAAACGATTATGTAACCGATATAACCGATATTCCATTAAAGCAAGCACTTATCTAAGGTGACAATGATAAAATTTTGCTTTTCTCAGACTTAACGTGTTTGGAATGGATTGAGCGTGAAAAAGGCGTTGTAATTCGATTTTTGTTTCAATTCATATCCCATGGCCAGCTCATACGGTTAGATCAAAAATTAAGAAGGTTCGATCAAACATAGAGAAGCATTTTCGTACAATGTTATCACAAGCGTTACAAAATTATATGACTCACTTATCACCTTGAGTTCCTTAATCTTCCAAAAAAGAAATTTTAAAGTTAATGTAAATTACAAATTAAAACTGATGTTTTACCTGCCTTTTGATTTTATGTATTTTATTATTTAAGTCCTTCGTGTCGTCTCCGGACCCCGACCCTGGATCCCCCGACACCTGGTGACTTATTATTATTAGCTTCGATGAATACGTCCTTCGCATCATCACTAGGTGGCGTTGACAATATAATGAAACTTACCAGAGGGTAGTCAAACAGAAGGAAATACATAACAATATAGACTATATATGACGATATTGTTTCGTTGTGTCGATAGTGTCTTTAAACTTCCTTCGCTATACCAGAGAGTCTTTTCTAGCACAAGGCGATGTGAACAAATAAGCGTTTTCTATCATCTCTCACTATTTTGAAAGCACGCGCACCATTCTTTTTGACGACACGCGTGTTCCTCTTATTGTCAGCCTCGTTTTGGCGTTGGTGCAAAAGGCGCCCAAACCCCTTGTTGGATTGAACCTGGCATGTGCGTATCGGCGGGCGTTTTCACCACGATTGGAACATTTATATGCGAAATTATTTATTATTTTTCCATGACGTCCGCGATCGGAATGGAACAATCGAATCTTGGTTGGCCATTTGGTTTTTACAAATTGATTTGCTGGCAAGCTTGATGAAAGAAAAACACAATGCGAACATAAAAGACCAACAAATAATTAGAAGTATATTCCGATGAATATTTAGGCAAAAATATCCCTTTTTAAATTGGTTCGAAATTATCGAGCAGAATATCATTTATAAATCGTCTCTTTACAAATATTATTTGAACTATTTTGCTTAATATTAGATATCACCGTCTAAATCTCAATTTGAATATCTCATATTTGGTTGTGTTATTGATTGAAGCGCTAGGTTTTGGACTTTCAATGGTCACGATAGCCATTTTTCAAAAAGCTATTCGAATGATACATCTTAATTTTTTCATTGAAATTATCAGATTGCGTCTGTAGCTAAAAGTCTCACTCGTAACAGCAAAATACGGACTGCAAAACGCATTGTATCGCCTCTGAGTTTAATAAGTTACTGGTTAATGACGCTTGCCAGCAATTGATTTGATACGCGACCAAACTAGTTTACCTGCATATTATTGATCAATGAGATTCTGGTATGATATTTTTTGTAAATTTGCCCTTTTTGTTTTGAAAAAATAGGTCGGCTTGGAGGAACGGTGGAAAGTGGTCTTTTTTATCGTGGGTATTCGGGCTCCAGAGCTTAGGGGTGGATCCTGCAGCCTGGCTATTCCAGCTGCCATTCCCCATCCCTTCCCTTCCCTGCCCCTCGCACATCTCCATAGAGACATAAGGGTGCAGTAATCCTGTAATGCCCTAGGCTCTACGGTGATTTAAAAAACAAAAAAACTGTGTTGTATTTTGCGGGTTACTTTGTCGATTCATTTGCTCCTCCGAGGTGGCCGTCGGTCAGCATTATGCTCTCAGCTGCTTTGCCAGCGATTTTGTATGTAGGGGGGAGAGAAGTAAACATAAAATTCGCCATTTCGTGAAGCCTCGTGAAAATTGGTGCCTATAACCAAGCGCAGCGTTTTTGCAGCAATTAAAGCTTTCTGTTTTCGATCTATCGTTTTCATTTTCTAATACAAACCAATGCATTTGAAAATGTAAATTAAATTATCAGGAAATAGCTCGGTCGTAATTTACGTTGTCGACACTGTTTAACTGCCGTTGATGTCGGCACCCGTGAAATGAATTTCTCCGGAATCTAGTGTGTCAAATATCGTTTGCTAATTTTTCGCGCCAATTTTTTTCACTTTAGGAGAAACTGGGCTTCGTTCTGAGGGCCAAAACATTTTGACCAGAAATGGGGGAGTGGGGAGTGATGGTCAAAGGCGAGGGCTGTGTAAGAGAAGGAAGGTAGGCCGCGTGGAAATAATGGTGGGCCTCACCTTTTTTACAATTTTGAAGAAGAAAAAAACACCTTTTCAGTCGAAGGTCAGCGTCGGAGAACGGACATGTGTAGATTTTTCTGGCGTAGATTTGGTCTCGAGACCTCCGGTCCACCTTTGTGGATTATTTTCGAAATTTGAGCCGAACGTACGGCTATGGCTTAAATTGACAGGTAGCGTTGTGCTGCGTCGTTTCTACTTTGGTTTCATTGGGGGGTTCGCGCTATTATCTTGTGTGTTTCAATGGGAGTGGTAAAACGCTTGCGCCAACATTGTTCCTCTTTGGAAAAACATGCGCAAAGACATGTCGTGCATTATCGCCCAACCTAACAATGTATGCCCGGCTTTTTTATTTTTTATTCCGGATCACTGTAGTGAATAGCACTACAGGAAGTTATTGGACCCCTCGTGTCGCTAAAGCAAATTTGGACTAGACTTTAAAATGAGAAACGTGAATAAATGTTTTATTCCTTTTTTACAACCTTTTATTTAACTTGGCTTGAATAATGATTGTCTTTTTGTCTGTTTCATCATCTCGGGTATCAATTTTAATTAACTTTCACACATCCTATAGAGCTAAAATTTTGTACGCAGCTCAGTCTTATGATCTCGTGTCCTTAAGTCTCAAAATCTATCAAATGTTGACGATAATTCGTTATAGGAGGGTACTTCATTCGAAACAATCGTTAAATTTCTTGGAGTTTGATGATGGAACGGTTATGGTATCAGTTAATGGATAGATGTCCTGTGATCGAATCAAGTATGTACAAATTTTTGTCAGCTTTTTCTGTCTACATCTCAAAAAGAAAATGGAAGCTTATGTCGTTGTATTGAGTATAAACAAAAAAATTGTATCCGAGAAAAGGGCCGATTTTTGCCCAGGGTTCTCAAGAGAGTAAATATGCAATAGGGAAAGCAGTAGAAGCGTGGCGCCAATAATTTCCCCCTTTCTCCAAATTCTGCATCTGCCCCTTGCTGTGGACGATGTAATTTTTCTGGGAAGGTTGGCGTGAAGGGCTGCCAGGGGGAACCGGGGGCGCGGACAGGGGTCAGTCGAACAGTTTTTGAAGGGGTGCAGTCCAAAACGAACAATGAGAAAGAAAAAAAAATTTAAACCTTGCGGAAGAAAAGTTATAGAACTCCCAGAGTTGAATATCGAGTTAAGAAGAAATTAATTTTCCCTCATTTTTTTTTTTTTTATATTTGCCTGGCAATACGACAATTATGCGCGGTAATATATTTTGATTAAATAACGAGTTATAAATAGAAACCCGATTCATTATTCGGGCATTTTGGACGCGTGTCCTCAAGGATTGCCTTCTTTGTTTTCAAAAACACATTTATGTGCTAGTTTTGGTTTAAAAATTAAAAAACGTTTTCAAAAATGCCATTTTGAAATTTGTGTAATTTTTTAAAGAAATAACGTTGATCAACATTTTGCAAAAGTAAATCCATGCACGAGAGTGTACATCGAAAAGTGTTGAATACTAATTAAAAAATAGAAAACTCAATGAGTATCAGGAGAAAATAAATCATAGATTCAATCTGGACGTTGAACTTTTTGCCAATCATTTTTTTTTTTTTTTTTTTTTTTTGTAAATGAGCATCCGTGGTCTGCGCAAATTCGCCAGTTACCTTGTTTGTCCGTTGTACGTGCGCTGAAACCACTATAATAAGGATGTGCCCGGGTATGAGGTAACTAGGAAGGGGAAGGGGAGGAAGGAGGAGGAGGAGGGGTGGACGGTGTCAATGAAGCGAGCATGTCGAGGTTGCGACCCGCGCAAGGTGTTTTTTATAATATATTTTTTTAGAGGACCAGTTTTTGTGTACCGTTTTTTTTTTCTTCTTCTACTTCTTATTCTTCTTCTCCCCTCCGCTCGTGTGTACTTCACCCTACGCGCCGCCGCTTTTCTGTGGGTAGCGCGAGGGGACGGACAGGAAAAGAAATAAGAGAGAAAAAAAACTGACGACCGTAGCTCGTTTCGGTGAGAGGAGGGCCAGGCCATGCCGTGTACATGCGTTCGAGCTACGGCTATAAATATATCCCGCGCCCGTTTTTACGACTCGTTTCGTCTTCTCTCTCTTTTTCTCCGGCCTTATAGCTTAGCCCCTGCGATATGTTCGCGTTTCGTGCATGAGAATCGGTCGACGTCTATTTTGGAATTTTAAATTTATTCAGGTTCGTCATTCGTTTTGTGGGGTAGGAATTTTTTTTTTTCGGCACCAAGGTGAATGAACCCCTCCCACTTCCCTGCGAACCGCCCCTAATTCTTCGGTTACCATCCTTATCCCCTCCACCACCCCCGGTTTCTTTGTAAATATCGTCAACCTTGTATGTATCATGCATGGCTGGCGTCGCCGTATTTTGCGCCGTTTATAGAGATTTTTTGTTGGTTTGCTTGCGTGGCACTCCTCGGTTTCGAAACCCGGCCTCGCCTTTGGTTCTCTTGACGATATATATAGTTTGCGTTCGAATTAGTGCGGCCTCCGTGGTTCAGTGGCTATGGTCATCGACTACAAAGCGGAGGGTCCCGGGTTCGATTCCCGGCGCAGGCTTTCGTTTATTCGATTCTGTGGTACTGGAATGTGCCCCTCATATATCGC